>JALPQD010001180.1:0-10663 GCA_023101885.1 Typhlomys cinereus | reverse complement strand
GGGAGGGGATCAGGGGGTTGGGGGGGAGAGAAGGGAGGGAGGGAACTGATGTACCTATTAAGTTTGTATGAGCTGAAATAATAATAAAAAATGTATTAAATAAAAAATTGTTAAAAAAAATAAATATGAAAAATAAAAAAGAAAATTATAATGGCTATGCAAAAAATTAGCTACTTGGATATAATTTTCCTTTTTAAAAAAAGATAATCAGGTTTGTAATTACACTGAAGAAACTTTTTCTCCCTCTGAGCCACCAATTTCTAGTCAAGTCCCCAAATTAGGCATCTGCTAGTTAAACTTTCCTTTTCCGGGATTCCAGATTGAAGAATTATGTGGCATGTATTATTTAGTGACCTGTTGAAATTGTCCTATGTAGTGTATTCATGATGTCTATAAGCAAATTGAGATTTTATTTATTGTTAAATACTACTTAATTGTATGATAAAGATAAAATATATCTAAATCTAAAGATCATAATTTATATAAGTTGCATCGTACTTATTCAAATTTTTGTGAGTAAAATTCCTTTCAACACTCTTGTACAACTCTTTCCTGAGCATTCATTTTTAGTCCTCTTAGTCAAAGAACTGTGGATATAAGTACTGAGTTTTGCAATATATTTAAAACTGACAAAACATTTTTAAATGATTTTTAAAGTTTTATGCTTCCCTTAAGGAAATTATGAGCATCCTATATGTCTGAACTACCTTCTGTTTAGAAGTTTATTTAGGCAACTTCCAAAAATGTATGTCACTTATTCCTGTTTTTATCATGAAGTTCTTTTACGTATATGTGTGCATGTATTGGTACTTTTTGTTTTCATATGCATATGTGCTCATTTGTGTATAGATTAACCTATGTGTATGTGAAGAATCACTTGTAAATTTTTGCAGACAGGATTTCTAGAAGGGGTGGAAAGACCACAGATTAGTCATAACTCCACTTTCAGTATCAGACAAGCTGTTACTTCTGGGGCAGCTTTGAAGATACCTGGATTCTAAGTGAACATTTATCAGTAGCATACATCTTATGTTATAAAAATGTGGGTTTTGATTCTCATTGTTTTCATTCAAAATATTACCATCGTAAGTACTATGATGCAAATGACTTAATGGGAAAAAAGATTTATCATTTTGCTCATAATTCAAGAGCAAACAGAGTCAACCATTGTGGGGAAGACATATTGCAGGCCAAGAAGAGCTGTCAGTAGTTGGGATTTGGCTGTTATACTGCACAGTGCTCAGGAAGTGAAGAGACAGAGAGGAGCCAGAATTGGAGTCTGATGATACAGGCCTTCCCCTCAGTGGTGCACTTTCTAAATAAGTTCCATAAGTTGAAGGTTCCATAGCCTTTCCAGACAGTGCCATCAATTGAGAATCGATTGCTTGAACCCATGAGCCCATGTGAAGTGCTTCACATTCAAAGCACCAAATACACCTAAAGTGTTTTCCCATTGCTATGTGAATCCCAGTAAATCATGAGTTATGATCCTCAGGTGTAGTGATCTCTGTTGTTCTTTAAATGAAGGGAGATGGTATCACGTGTGTGTTTCTTGCTCTAACAAGGGGGGAAAGAACGTACTGTGCACAGCATCCTCATGACAGGGTTTCCTTCCCAGTGACTTTCACAGATTGGCTCCATCTCAGAAATGCTCTTAGCACATGCAAGCAAGAGGAGAAGCAGCTGGCGAAGCCCAGCCTCACACTTCTGCTTTCCTGGATGGTTTGTGTTATGACTTACATCGCTGTGGGAGGGGTACTTTTATACTGCTGACAGTAATAAGTTGCACCATCTTCAGACTGCAGGTTGCTGATGGTGAGTGTGAAATCTGTCCCATAGCCACCGCCACTGAACCTTGATGGGACCTCAGGCAATAGAGTCGTTGCACCATAGATAAGAGACTTAGGAACTTGGCCTGGTTTTCTGCTGGTACCAGGCTAAAGCATTGCGAATATTTTCACTTGCATGACAGCGATGCGATGGCGACTGTCCCACCAAGAGATGCAGATAGGGATGATTGGGACTGTGTCATCTGGATGTCACATCTGCCATCTGTCATTGGAAATAAATTAAAGTATTATCAACAAAAAGCTGGTCATTCTATCAGAGAAGGAAATGAGAAGAAGGCAGCACTGATCACTAGATGAAGAACATCTTCAGTGGGTCCTTCTTACCTGGGAGCCAGAGAGCATTAGCCCCAGGAGCTGAACGGAGGTCTTCATGTCCGTGCTGCGACCTAATGGGGACTGACTCACTCGAAGTGTGCTGGACCTGTGTTGAAATCCTCAGAGCAGTGCGTATATGCAAATGTGGAGGGGCTGGAGGGTCTGAAAAGAGCTGCAAAAGCTGCCTCCTCTCAGGAACTCAGCACAGCCCAGCGACACCAGATCAACACTGATATGCTTTCATGTATGGTTCTTGTTGTGTTCATTTTATCACAGAAGCTACTGTTAAGGGAAACTATTTTCTGCTTTCAGAATTTGAAAAATATTTGCATGCACAGAATGAAACAGTATATGTTAAAGTTGTATTAATAACTAAAACAGTTTAAGAAAATATCCCTTTTTTTAACCAAACTGACAATAAGTCCAAAACTGAGAGCTATTAGTATTTAACTTACTTTCAAATGAATATGTTGCCAGGGATCCTAACTGGGAAGAAGGAAGCTGAGGAAGTAGAAATCGCTTCTTTCTATACATTATTACATTACATCTTACTATAATTACATAAAATACTAGTAAATTTCAATATGTACTCAGGTGTAGGCACATATCCCTGAGTATGAAATATATACTAATTAAATATAAATAAAGGAAAGTTGCAGAAATGAGAAAAACCTAAAAAAATTCAACACATGTATGAGTTTCAGAATAATGATTAATAATACATGTACTATATGTATATATTTAATTGTTAAATGAACAGTTTCTGAAAACTTTGTTCCACTTAATAGTGAGGCATTTTATTTTTGCTTGGGCACACAGTTATATGTTAATGCCTCTAATTAACAAATGAATTCAAATGTATGAATTTCAGTGATTACGTAAAGAGTCCCAATGGGTTTTAAACATAAAACCTTAACCTGAAATTTCACGTATGTTGTTCTTGGCAAAATACTACTTCATTGAGATAGACAGGCTGAACACACTTGTTCAACCTACAGACCTTCTCTCGTGGTGTATGATTGCAGTGCTGCAACCAGTGGATCTGCCTTCCTGCATTCCTTGAATATTCTTACTGATGCTGACGATTCACTTAACCTCTAGGATAATGTTGAATGAGTAGACATGTTTGTGTTAATGAAAACGAATGTTTCACTTGCATTTCTATGATTTGGATGTTGTTATAGCTTTCCCTTTTGCTCAATTTTCTCTTTTCTCTATGACTTGATCCTCCTCCAGCTTACAGTAGATGCTCTTCCCGAGGGGGGCGGTTCTCTTTAGATGAGAATTGAAGTTGCGCTGCCCATAGCTGTGTTATTTCTGGCTGGCTTGAGATTCCTGAACTCACCAGCTCATGGATACGAAAACAGTTACTTTGCTTCTAATTATTTCTGAGGTTGGGGGCTGCTTCCCTTGGGCAGAGATGGTGCAGAACACTCTCTTCTGAACGTGGTCTTCCATAGCATTGGATCTAAATCACAGATGAGAGTACTGTTTATTATTACAAAAAATTGTCACGTGTTCCCTCACAAGAAAGGCAAACAGAATGGAGTTTACAGTTCCTAGAGTGTGTTTGAGGGGTGTCAATTAAGGAAGCAAACACCAGGAAGTATTTCTGATTTCTAGGTGCAACATATACCAACACAGAAGCATTAGCAGCAATAGAGAATACCAAGACTATTCCTGAAAATTCATGTTAATGCTCTACTCAGGGAAATCAGATTGCACCACACTTAGTCAATGAAAGCAAAGTGAAGGATAGAAGGCTGTTTTTCAAGTGCAAACTTCTAAGCAAATTTTACATTATAATAATAGTGAGCATACTGGACAGAAACACCAGCTTTTGCTTTTGGATCAATTATGATTAATTAAGGTCATTGAAAAGAATGTTTCTTCATTCAAATAAGATCTACAGTATTACTGTAAACTGCAGTCCAACTATTGTTTTAAAAATTTAAGAGTTAGGGCTGGAGAGGTGGCTCAGGGGTTAAGCCTCTGCCTTGCAGGCAGAAGGTCCTGAGTTCGGATCCTAAAACCCACGTATAGACGCCGGGTGGAAGCGGGGGCGGCCTGAGCTTCTGGTCCTGGTAGGGCGGAGCCTGTGAATCCCCGGGCAGAGTAAACAAGGAGGAGGTGGAGGCGTCCATGGTGGTTCCTGAAATTGTCCGTGGTTCTACACACACACAAACATGCACACACACACACTCACACACACACACACACACACACACACACACACACACACACACATATACACACACACACAATTGAATAAATAATAATAAAAAATATATATTAAAAAATTTAAGAGTTAAAGAAGAGGTATTAAATGACATATTATAAATTGGTCATTGTTCATGCTTTAGAGAAAAACGGGGGGGTTGAGGAAGTGTTTGAATAATCACTCACATGCACCCAAGAACTTCAATAAAATAGCCAAATATGGAATGGGCATTAGAAACTGTAATGAGATAAATGTCTACAGATATGACTTGAGTGTCCCTAGTGTCTTGATGTAAGGACCAGAAGAAACAAAATCCCATAGAAGCAATAAAGTTACGATAAGAAGCTTTAGATCTTCCCAACTGCTGCCAGCACTGGGAAATGACAAGCAAAACAAAATTATTGCAAAATGATGCTAGGGTGCAGGAATGAGCCCTCTGTTGCCCCTTGGTTGAAATCTCTGCAGCCATTTTCAGCTGAGTCCAGCATGGTTTCCACTGGTCCTCTGAGAGCTGGCACCTGTACCTAGGCACTGAGAAGCTAAACCTTCCTGGGTGGAAGAGGGGTGTGTTTAAGCCTGTACACCATACAGAGTCCCTGTGAGAATCCCTCCCACAGTAGTGTATAAAGCATCTGTAGGTTCATTATGGTGATTGTGAGAGAGAAATAGGATTCTGGATGTGTGTTCCCACTGGTGAACACCTTAGAAACACACTCTGATAAACTGTGCCTCTTGGCATGTGATACAAGCCACTCACCATGAAATATTTCTTTTCATTTTCAGTCTGTCTTGTTAAGAATACAACATTAAACATACTTGCTATGGAATCCATTATATTGGGTTTGAAAAATTACCATTATTTTATTCCCTTAATCAAACTTAGAATTACTTGCTGTGCTGATTTGAATGATCCTTTATTCTGATTACACCATATTGTGATATTTAACTTAACAAATTCCTCACTAATTCAGGACTGTTCTTCAAACACTAAATAGAATCTAGTGAGTACATATATTTTGTACAGCATCAGATCTACCATTTGTAAATTAGACTAATTTTCCAGTGCAGACTATTTATTATGAAAATAATTCATTAATATGTTTTCTGATAATATGAACAAATGTTTTTGTCTCTATAGAATAATTTAGCTGTAAACTATTTAAAAACTATTGCAAAGCCATAAAAATAAATTAGAAGAGAAAACTACAGAAGTCATAATCTAATAATATCAGACCCAGTCAGGGAAACAAAAACCAGACGATCTAAAGTTGTACAGTAGGGCTGGCAGGATAGCTCAGTGAGTAAAACGCATGCTTGAAAACCTGGTGACCTGAGTTCAATCCCTGGAGACCCACATGGTGGAAGGAGAGACTTCCAAACGTGGTCCTCTGATCTCCACCAATGTTCTCTTTCCCACTCTCTTACTCTTTCTTACTTTCTCTTTTTCTATCTGTCAGTAAATAAGTAAATAATAAGATTGCACAGTAAAAAAAAAAAAAAAACACACCCTTACTCTTGCTAGTAAAACTGATGTTCGCCTGCCTTGTATTCTCCTGCAGTATTTAACAAAAGTGCATCTGGACACTCTTTCGCTTAATAGAAAAACAGGCAAAGACACGGCATTGAGTTTAGGTGCATCTGGATGATCATAAAGAGTATGCACCAACACCAGTCCAATGATTTCCACAGGGAATTTTCTAGAATTAGGGTCTGAAGGAAGGCAGGTAGGGATGCTTGTAAAAAAGCAAATATCACCTCACAGGCTTAGGATGATTTTGATACATCAGGTAAACACAGACCATATTTAAAATATACCTGAAGCCTGAATATTTGTCTCCACTGCCACTGCTGTCCTGTTGACAAAGACCCTTCTGGCAGGTGCTACTTCATGCTGCATACATGGTCTGCATGCAATGTCCTCCCCATTAAGACACGCTGTCCTGGAGGGAGACTCAAGTCTCAGAAATGAACAACTTACAAGTCTCAGGAAGTTCCAGAAATTTACAAAATTCAAAGAACCCCTCTCAACCCAAGGTTATGTAAGCAGTAAGGACTGCTGAAGAGGGGAGACCCTGAGCTGTGAGGTCACTGCAGGTCGTGAGGTGAACTCCAAGGATGCAGCCGTTATGAGCTGCCATCCAGTTGGGGAGGCCCTTTCAGTGAATCAAATGTCTCTGAGTCACTTGAAAGTTCCTGTAAGTTACTCCTGTGAGGTGATTGATGCTTGATGTCAGATAGATAGATAGATAATAGATAGATAACAGATAAATAGATGACAGAACGTTAGATACGTATATAGATAAATAACAGAGAGACTGACAGGTAGACTGATGATATACATAGATGATAGATAGATGGATGGATAGATAGATAGATGATAGATAGATAGATAGATAGATAGATAGATAGATAGATAGATAGATAGATAGATAGATATGCAAAATGAGGTATCCTGAGACTTATAGACTTTCCAAGAGCTTTGACTTGGGGTAGGAACAAACACTGAGGACAAGCTATGTATGAGAAAAAAACATAAGTTTCAAATGTCTATTTCAGGAACATGAAAATTTTATTTTTATTTATTTATTTATTCAATTGTGCATGTGTGTGTGTACGCGCATGTGTGTGTGTGTGTGTGTAGAACCACGGGCGAATTAGGGAACCATCATGGACTGCCTCCACCTCCTCCTTGTTTACTCTCCTTGTTTATTCACAGCTCTGCCCTACCAGGACCAGAAACACAAAGCCGCCCTGCTTCTGCCTGGCATCTATACACGGGGTCTAGGATCTGAACTCAGGACCTCCCGCCTGCAAGGCAGAGGCTTAACCCCTGAGCCACCTCTCTAGCCAAACATTTTTATTTTTAAACTGTCAACTTGACAGTGCTTTAAGTCAGAAAAAAAATTATATCATCTTATATTCAAGGGATGAGATCATGACATAGGGCCATTATGATTTCATACTCCATTATTCAAAACAAAATTTAATCTGTGCTTTTATATAATGAACTTGGCTGAGTTTCAGCATGGGACTCAGAAAATTTTTTTGAAAGATGTATTTAATTCCTCATTATTTATATTTATGCTTTTATTTCATTTTATACTTCAAAATGCATAGACTTTCCACGTGACAATCAAAAGTTCCTTAGAGGGTCACAGAGCTGACTTTTATCCCATGATTTAAAAAAAAAAATCTTCCCTAGACTGAATGATAGACAGAAAGGTAGATATAGATAAAGATATTATTTGCTGCTTGAAATCTGAACAGACACCATAAAACTCAAATACCCTCATGACACCTGAGCTGTGTCCTTATCAGCTCAGCTGTCCCACAGTGAAATTATCTTGACTTTGCTACAGGGCCTGAGGAAAAGGAGGAGGAACGTCCCTGGCCTTTTATTCTGGAACCTTCCATGTCCCTGAAAGCCTGACTGTATCTCGAAATGGTCTGGCCAGCTGGAGGCTCTAAGGGGGCAGCTGGGCAGCCCAAGCTCACACTCTGCCGTCACTGAGTGGTTTGTGTTATGACTTGTATCACTGTATGTGGGTTGAAAGTAATAATTTGCGATAGCTTCAGAGTCCAGCGGCTCATGGTGAGGGTAAAATCTGTTCCAGATCCACTGTCCCTGAACCTTGAAGGGAACCCAGAGTGCAAACTGGATGCAGAATATTTGAGGGGCTTAGGAGCTTTCCCTGGTTTTTGCTGATGCCAAGCTAATGCATAAGAAACACTCTGGGTGGCCTGGCACCTGATGGTGACTCTGTCTCTCAGAGGTGCAGATAGGGAGGATGGCGACTGGGTCATCCGGATATCACATTGTAAACACCGGACATTTAAATAAAGAGCAGCACACAACATTGCACATTGACCAACATTCTATGAGATGCATTTGCTGGCAAACCAGACAGCACAGTGAGATAAGTAATTTCCCACTGTTGTTCTTCCTCATCTGGAAGCCAGAGCAACGGGAGCCCCAGAGCTGAGTGGGGATCCCCTTGTCAATGCTGTGTCCTGATCGGGTGCACTCTGGTCTAGGGTATGATTGGTCTTTAATCATCATGCTAATTAGCAGGAGCTGGGCACAGCCATTTGGTGTGTCATGAGCCACTGCACAGCCCATGTCCCTATGTATCCAAATCTACACAAGAAGAGCAAAATTATGCATGCAGTTATCATGTTTCTACCTCGTTTGTGTTATTATGAACATTTAAATCTATATCCAGAATTTTAAAAGGACATGGTCTTGTTGAAATAGTATATTGCATAGTTTTGTGCAAATGCCTAAATATATTACTGTTATAGAAACACCTAAAATAATACTGAGTACTCTATTAGGGCTTTAACTTACAGATTATTTTTCCATTGGGTAAAAATGTGATGTTGTATGTATTTCCAGTTTGAGTATTTTTCAAAAATAATAATGACTCTCTTTTTTAAAACATTAAACTTTGTTTTGTTCTTACCATATAAGTGACCTTTTTTTCAATTTCGAACTAAAGAAGAGAATAAGAATTAAGCTTAATATATTCAAAGTTTTGCAGTGTAAGCCTTATCAATAGTCATTGATAGGTCCTTACAAAATGAAACAAGACACTGAAAATGACATAATGTATTTTTTCAGGGAATATGTCACACACAGTCCTACCATAATCTGAGAGGACAAGCCTTTTTTGGCATAGGGAATTATGGGATGCAAATCATTCTCCTTTGAGGACTTCCATATTCTGCACCCTCCAGTGGTGTTTTATAGTATTTCCAACTGCTCTTCAGCATGAAGTTCAAGACCTGATAAAAATGACTGGGAGCCTGCCCAAGTTGCTGCTGGTGCCAGGCCAACTCGTTGCTGATGCTCCTACTGGCCGTGCATGTGACAGTGGCTGTTTCCCCAGGAGACAAAGACAGGGAGGCAGGGGACTGTGTCAGCAGGGCTTGGCCCAATGTACCTGAGAAAAAATAAGAGAGAAAAGTTATCCAGATACTCCTCATCCTCTTAGCAGAGGCAGCTTGGTTAAAGTGCAGGTTACTTCATTCTGAAACACACAAGTGCCAAGTCACAAGACCCCGCAAGGTTGAGAGCATCGCACACAGGCAGAACCATCCCATTTCCCTCACCTGGCAGCCTAAGCAGCAGGAGGCAGAGAAGTGGAGTTGGAGCTTGCATGGTTCACTCTGAGTCTTACAGGAGGCAGCTCTTGACCCAGAGCCTGGGGACTTTGATAAGGGTTGTGGAGCTCAGGGTGGGTGGAACGGAGAAGCATGCAAAGCCTCTGGGAGGGGCTGGGCTTCTAACTGCAGAGATGTTGCCCTCCTTTCTTTCCACTTCAGCAACCCCCACCAGATGGTCATGTCAGCAACAACTCTTGGCTTTGCTGAAGCAGAGAATTTCCTTTATGTTGTTACACAATTAAAAGTGTGCATATTCTCACCCCAGCAAACACTGTTGTGTATAAACTTTTTGGGGAACAAAATCAGAACCTATCATATCTAGAAATCTATTTGTGACCAAAATGTTAATCATCTTTCCTCTGGAGCATTGTGTTGTAGTGATTTGAATGAATCACTTAGAGAAACGCATCCTCCAGATATATTCTTCTCTACTGCTTAGTAGTCCCATCCTCTACAGCGATGAATGAGGGTCCATATGCAATGAGGCTCTGTAGTGCAGTTGCCTGGACAACCTCAACTGACCAATGAGCTGTGTGATGGTTTTGGTTCTCTGAACACAGACAAGAACATGTCCCAGATAAGCAGTAACTATTCATGGAGTGATCTTCTCCATGCCACCCTATGCCAGTTAGGGACAGGTGTCAAGTTGACAGTTAAGGGTTGAGCTTGGGTCACATCACTGAAGGATGGTTAGCCATGCCCTGAGCAAGCCCGTGGGAGACGAATTGATGTGAGAAGACGCAGCCCATGGTGGTAGAATGATTCTATGAGGAGGTGAGAAAGAAAGAGCGAAAGAAAGAAAAGGAAGAGAAGGAAAGAAGGAAGGAAGGAAGGAAGGAAGGAAGGAAGGAAGGAAGGAAGGAAGGGAAGGAAGGAAGGGAGGAAGGGAAGGAGGGAAGGAGAGGAGAGAGGAAGGGAAGGAGGGAGGGAGGAGGAGGAAGGAAGGAAGGAAGAAGGAAGAGAGGAAGGGGAGGGGGGGGAAGGGAGGAGGAAGAAAAGAGGAAGGAAAGGAGGAAGGAAAGGCAGGTAGGAAGGGAAGGGAAAGAAAAAGAGAGAGAAAGGAAAGAGGAATTAAGGGGAGAGAGAAAGAGAAAAAGAGAAAGAAAAAGAA
>JALPQD010001179.1:0-46623 GCA_023101885.1 Typhlomys cinereus | reverse complement strand
ATGCTCCATAGGACTGTGAATCCTCTTCACTTGGTTCACTATTTTAGAAATGAACGATATGCATGAACATGTTTAATGTAAATGTCGTAAACCAAGTGTGTTTTCCTCCTGAACACAAAGTGTTACAATATAGAAACTTCTGTACCATACGTAGACTAAAGAAGTGCACTTGCAACATTTAACTCAGCGTCCACCTCACTTGGTTCACAATTTTGCAAAATCATGGCCTGTGTGCACATGTGCCATTCAAATGTCCCAAAACAAGTATGATTTTCGCCTGAACACAAATGTGACAGTATAGAAACTTCTTAGGATACTTATCCCTACGAAGTGAAATTCCAACACTTGGCTCTGAATTCTCTGCACATGGTTCACTCTTTCGGAAAATCATGGCCTGCATGAACATGGTATATGCGGGCATCGCAAAAGAAGTATGATCTTCTCCTGAGTACAAAGTGTAACTCTATAGAATCTTCTGTAGGATACTTATCCCTAAGAAGTACACCTCCAACTTGACTCTCAGTCCTCCTCACTTGGTTCACTATTTTAGAAAATCAAGGCCTGCGTGAACATATTCCATGAAAACGTCACAAAACCTGTGTGAATTTCTCCTGAAGATAAAAAGTTACAATCTATGAACATCTACAGGATTCTTATCACCGAGAAGAGAAAGTGAAACATGTGAATTTGTCGCATCCTCACTTGGTCACTATTTTCAACCTCATTACAATCCTGAAAATAGTTGGTAGAATCACCACAAAAGAAATGTTGTTTGCTCCAGAATACAAAGTTTTACAGTCTAGAAAACTAAGTAGGATACTTATCCCAAAGAAGTGCACATGCTACATGTGACTGTGTGTCATCTTCACTTGGTTCACTACTTTGGAAGGGAACGACATGCATGAACATGTTTCATGGAAATGTCATAAAACAAATGTGATTTCCTCCTGAACACAAGGAGTTACAATATAGAAACTTCTATACGATACTTATCCTAAAGAAGTGCACTGGCAACATTTAACTCAGAGTCCTCCTTACTTGGTTCTCTATTTTGTAAAATAATGTCCTGTGTGAACATGTGCCATTCAAATCACAAAATAAGTATGATTTTCGCCTGAACACAAATGTTACAGTATAGGAACTTCTCTAGGATACTTATCCCTAAGAAGTGAAATTCCAACATTTGACTGAATTCTCCGCACTTCGTTCACTCTCTTGGAAAATCATGGCCTGCATGAACATGTTGTATGTGAATGTCGCAAAACAAGTATGATCTTCTCCTGAGCACAAAGTGTAACACTCTAGAATCTTCTGTGGGATACTTATCATTAAGAAGTGCACCTCCAACATTTGAGTCTCAGTCCTCCTCACTTGGTTCACTATTTTGTAAAATCAAGGCCTGCTTGACCACATTCCATGACAACATCACAAAACCAGTGTAAATTTCTCCTGAAGGTAAAAAGTTATAACCTATATACATCTACAGGATTCTGATCACTGAGAAGAAAAAGTGAAACATGTGAGTTTGCCGTGTCCTCACTTGGTCACTATTTTCAAGCTCATTACAAGCCTGAACATAGTTGATAGAATCAGCACAAAACAAATGTTGTTTGCAGCAGAATACAAAGATTTACAGTGTAGAAACCTGTGTAAGATACTTATCGCAAAGACGTGCACATACTACATATGACTTCCCAAAGAAGTGCACATGCTACATATGACTGTGAGTCCTCTTCACTTGGCTCACTATTTTGGAAGGGAACGGCACGCATGAACATGATTCATGGAAACGTCGTAAACTAAGTGTGATTTACTCCTGAACAAAAAGAGTTTCAAAATAGAAACTTCTGTACAATACTTATCCTAAAGAAGTGCACTTGCAACATTTAACTCAGAGTCCTCCTAACTTGGTTCAATATTTTGTAAAACTATGGCCTGTATGAACACGACCCATTCAAATGTCACAAAACAAGTATGATTTTCACCTGAACACAAATGTAACAGTATAGGAACTTCTCTAGGATACTTATCCCTAAGAAGTGAAATTCCAACATTTGATTCTGAATCCTCCACACTTGATTCACTCTTTTGGAAAATCATGGACTGCATTAACATGTTATATGCGAATGTCGCAAAACATGTATGATCTTCTCCTGAACACAAAGTGTAACAGTATAGAATCTTCTGTAGGATACTCATCCCTAAGAAGTGCACCTCCAACATTTGACTCTGAGTCCCACTCACTTGGTTCACAATTTTGGAAAATCAAGGCCTGCGTGAACATATTCCATGAAAACATCACAAAACCAGTGTGAATTTCTCCTGAAGATAAAAAGTTACAACATATGAACATCTACACGATTCTTATCACTGACAAGAGAAAGTGAAACATGTGAATTTGACGGGTCCTCACTTGGTCACTATTTTCAATCTCATTACAAGCCTGAATATAGTTGGTAGAATCAGAACAAAACAAATGTTGTTTTCTCCAGAATACAAAGTTTTACAGTGTAGAAACCTGTGTAAGAAACTTATCGCAAAGACGTGCACATACTACATATGACTTCCCAAACAAGTGCACATGCTACATATGACTGTGAGTCCTCTTCACTTGGCTCACTATTTTGGAAGGGAACGGCATGCATGAACATGATTCATGGAAACGTCATGAAACTTGTGTGATTTCCTCCTGAACACAAAGAGTTACAATATAGAAGCTTCTGTATGATACTTATCCTAAAGAAGTGCACTGGCATGTTTAACTCAGAGTCCTCCTCACTTGGTTCTCTATTTTGTAAAATCATGTCCTGTGTGAACACATGCCATTCAAATGTCACAAAACAAGTATGATTTTCGCCTGAACACAAATGTTACAGTATAGGAACTTCTCTAGGTTACTTATCCCTAAGAAGTGAAAATCAAACATTTGACTCAGAATCCTCCACACATGGTTCACTCCTTGGAAAATCATGGCCTGTATTAACAAGTTATATGCGAATGTCACAAAACATGTATGATCTTCTCCTGAACAAAAAGTGTAACACTATAGAATCTTCTGTAGGATACTTATCCCTAAGAAGTGCACCTCCAACATTTGACTCTGAGTCCTACTCACTTGGTTTACTATTTTGGAAAATCAAGGCCTGCGTGACCAAATTCCATGAAAACGTCACAAAACCAGTGTGATTTTCTCCTGAAGATAAAAAGTTACAACGTATGAACATCTACACGATTCTTATCTCTGACAAGAGAAAGTGAAACATGTGAATTTGACGGGTCCTCACTAGGTCACTATTTTCAAGCTCATTACAAGCCTGAAAATAGTTGGTAGAATGAGCACAAAATAAATGTTGCTTGCTCCAGAATACAAAGTTTTACAGTCTACAAACCTGTTTAGGTTACTCATCCCAACGAAGTGCACATGCTACATATGATTGTGAGTCATCTTCAATTGGTTCACTATTTTGGAAGGGAATGACATGCATGAACATGTTTCATGGAAATGTCATAAAACAAGTGTGATTTCCTCCTGAACACAAAGAGTTGCAATATAGAAACTTCTGTACGATACTAATCCTAAGGAAGTGCACTTGTAACATTGAACTCAGAGTCCTCCTCACTTGGTTCACTAGTTCTCAAAACCATGGCCAGTGTGAACATGTGCCATTCAAATGTCACAAAACAAGGATGATTTTCGCCTGAACACAAATGTTTCAGTAAAGGAACTTCTCTAGGATACTTATCCCTAAGAAGTGAAATTCCAACATTACACTGAATCCTCCGCAGTTGGTTCACTCTTTTGGAAAATCATGGCCTGCATTAACATGTTATATGCGAATGTCGCAAAACAAGTATGATCTTCTCCTGCGCACAAAGTGTATCACTCTAGAATCTTCTGTGGGATACTTATCATTAAGAAGTGCACCTCCAACATTTGACTCTCAGTCCTCCTCACTTGGTTTACTATTTTGGAAAATCAAGGCCTGCGTGACCAAATTCCATGACAAAATCGCAAAACCAGTGTGAATTTCTCCTGAAGATAAAAAGATACAACCTATGACCATCTATAGGATTCTTATCACTGAGAAGAGAAAGTGGAACATGTGCATTTGACGCTTCCTCACTTGGTCACTATTTTCAATCTCATTACAAGCCTGAATATAGTTGGTAGAATCAGAACAAAACAAATGTTGTTTTCTCCAGAATACAAAGTTTTACAGTTTAGAAACCTGTGTAAGATACTTATCGCAAAGACGTGCACATACTACATATGACTTCCCAAAGAAGTGCACATGCTACATATGACTGTGAGTCCTCTTCACTTGGCTCACTATTTTGGAAGGGAACGGCGTGCATGAACATGATTCATGGAAACGTCGTAAACTAAGTGTGATTTACTCCTGAACAAAAAGAGTTACAATATAGAAACTTCTGTACGATACTTATCCTAAAGAAGTGCACTGGCAACATTTAACTCAGAGTCCTCCTAACTTGGTTCACTATTTAGAAAAACTATGGCCTGTATGAACACGTGCCATTCAAATATCACAAAACAAGTATGATTTTCGAATGAACACAAATGTTACAGTGTAGGAACTTCTCTAGGTTACTTATCCCTAAGAAGTGAAAATCCAACATTTGACTCAGAATCCTCCACACATGGTTCACTCCTTGGAAAATCATCGCCTGTATTAACATGTTATATGCGAATGTCGCAAAACATGTATGATCTTCTCCTGAACACAAAGTGTAACACTATAGAATCTTCTGTAGGATACTCATCCCTAAGAAGTGCACCTCCAACATTTGACTCTGAGTCCTACTCACTTGGTTCACAATTTTGGAAAATCAAGGCCTGCGTGAACATATTCCATGAAAACGTCACAAAACCAGTGTGATTTTCTCCTGAAGATAAAAAGTTACAACGTATGAACATCTACACGATTCTTATCACTGACAAGAGAAAGTGAAACATGTGAATTTGACGGGTCCTCACTTGGTCACTATTTTCAAGCTCATTACAAGCCTGAAAATAGTTGGTAGAATGAGCACAAAATAAATGTTGCTTGCTCCAGAATACAAAGTTTTACAGTCTACAAACCTGTTTAGGTTACTCATCCCAAAGAAGTGCACATGCTACATATGATTGTGAGTCATCTTCAATTGTTTCACTATTTTGGAAGGGAATGACATGCATGAACATGTTTCATGGAAATGTCATAAAACAAGTGTGATTTCCTCCTGAACACAAAGAGTTGCAATATAGAAACTTCTGTACGATACTAATCCTAAGGAAGTGTACTTGCAACATTGAACTCAGAGTCCTCCTTACTTGGTTCACTAGTTCTCAAAACCATGGCCGGTGTGAACATGTGCCATTCAAATGTCACAAAACAAGGATGATTTTCGCCTGAACACAAATGTTTCAGTAAAGGAACTTCTCTAGGATACTTATCATTAAGAAGTGAAATTCCAACATTTGACTGAATCCTCCGCACTTGGTTCACTCTTTTGGAAAATCATGGCCTGCATGAACATTTTGTATGCGAATGTCGCAAAACAAGTATGACCTTCTCCTGAGCACAAAGTGTAACACTCTAGAATCTTCTGTGGGATACTTATCATTAAGAAGTGCACCTCCAACATTTGACTCTCAGTCCTCCTCACTTGGTTTACTATTTTGGAAAATCAAGGCCTGCGTGACCAAATTCCATGACAACATCACAAAACCAGTGTGAATTTCTCCTGAAGATAAAAAGATACAACCTATGAACATCTATAGGATTCTTATCACTGAGAAGAGAAAGTGGAACACGTGAATTTGACGCTTCCTCACTTGGTCACTATTTTCAATCTCATTACAAGCCTGAATATAGTTGGTAGAATCAGAACAAAACAAATGTTGTTTTCTCCAGAATACAAAGTTTTACAGTGTAGAAACCTGTGTAAGATACTTATCGCAAAGACGTGCACATACCACATATGACTTCCCAAAGAAGTGCACATGCTACATATGACTGTAAGTCCTCTTCACTTGGCTCACTATTTTGGAAGGGAACGGCGTGCATGAACATGATTCATGGAAACGTCGTAACCTAAGTGTGATTTACTCCTGAACAAAAAGAGTTACAATATAGAAACTTCTGTACGATACTTATCCTAAATAAGTGCACTTGCAACATTTAACTCAGAGTCCTCCTAACTTGGTTCACTATGTTGAAAAACTATGGCCTGTATGAACACGTGACATTCAAATACCACAAAACAAGTATGATTTTCACCTGAACACAAATGTTACAGTATAGGAACTTCTCTAGGATACTTATCCCTAAGAAGTGAAATTCCAACATTTGATTCTGAATCCTCCACACTTGATTCACTCTTTTGGAAAATCATGGCCTGCATTAACATGTTATATGCGAATGTCGCAAAACATGTACGATCTTCTCCTGAACACAAAGTGTAACACTATAGAATCTTCTGTAGGATACTCATCCCTAAGAAGTGCACCTCCAACATTTGACTCTGAGTCCTACTCACTTGGTTCACAATTTTGGAAAATCAAGGCCTGCATGAACATATTCCATGAAAACGTCACAAAACCAGGGTGATTTTCTCCTGAAGATAAAAAGTTACAACGTATGAACATCTACACGATTCTTATCACTGACAAGAGAAAGTGAAACATGTGAATTTGACGGGTCCTCACTTGGTCACTATTTTCAAGCTCATTACAAGCCTGAAAATAGTTGGTAGAATGAGCACAAAATAAATGTTGCTTGCTCCAGAATACAAAGTTTTACAGTCTACAAACCTGTTTAGGTTACTCATCCCAAAGAAGTGCACATGCTACATATGATTGTGAGTCATCTTCAATTGTTTCACTATTTTGGAAGGGAATGACATGCATGAACATGTTTCATGGAAATGTCATAAAACAAGTGTGATTTCCTCCTGAACACAAAGAGTTGCAATATAGAAACTTCTGTACGATACTAATCCTAAGGAAGTGCACTTGCAACATTGAACTCAGAGTCCTCCTCACTTGGTTCACTAATTCTCAAAACCATGGCCGGTGTGAACATGTGCCATTCAAATGTCACAAAACAAGGATGATTTTCGCCTGAACACAAATGTTTCAGTAAAGGAACTTCTCTAGGATACTTATCATTAAGAAGTGAAATTCCAACATTTGACTGAATCCTCCGCAGTTGGTTCACTCTTTTGGAAAATCATGGCCTGCATGAACATTTTGTATGCGAATGTCGCAAAACAAGTATGACCTTCTCCTGAGCACAAAGTGTAACACTCTAGAATCTTCTGTGGGATACTTATCATTAAGAAGTGCACCTCCAACATTTGACTCTCAGTCCTCCTCACTTGGTTTACTATTTTGGAAAATCAAGGCCTGCGTGACCAAATTCCATGAGAACATCACAAAACCAGTGTGAATTTCTCCTGAAGATAAAAAGATACAACCTATGAACATCTATAGGATTCTTATCACTGAGAAGAGAAAGTGGAACACGTGAATTTGACGCTTCCTCACTTGGTCACTATTTTCAATCTCATTACAAGCCTGAATATAGTTGGTAGAATCAGAAGAAAACAAATGTTGTTTTCTCCAGAATACAAAGTTTTACAGTGTAGAAACCTGTGTAAGATTCTTATCGCAAAGACGTGCACATACTACATATGACTTCCCAAAGAAGTGCACATGCTACATATGACTGTGAGTCCTCTTCACTTGGCTCACTATTTTGGAAGGGAACGGCATGCATGAACATGATTCATGGAAACGTCGTAAAACTTGTGTGATTTCCACCTGAACACAAAGAGTTACAATATAGAAGCTTCTGTATGATACTTTTCCTAAAGAAGTGCACTGGCAACATTTAACTCAGAGTCCTCCTCACTTGGTTCTCTATTTTGTAAAATCATGTCCTGTGTGAACACGTGCCAGTCAAATGTCACAAAACAAGTATGGTTTTCGCCTGAACACAAATGTTACAGTATAGGAACTTCTCTAGGTTACTTATCCCTAAGAAGTGAAAATACAACATTTGACTCAGAATCCTCCACACATGGTTCACTCCTTGGAAAATCATGGCCTGTATTAACAAGTTATATGCGAAGGTTGCAAAACATGTACGATCTTCTCCTGAACACAAAGTGTAACACTATAGAATCTTTTGTAGGATACTCATCCCTAAGAAGTGCACCTCCAACATTTGACTCTGAGTCCTACTCACTTGGTTCACAATTTTGGAAAATCAAGGCCTGCGTGAACATATTCCATGAAAACGTCACAAAACCAGTGTGATTTTCTCCTGAAGATAAAAAGTTACAACGTATGAACATCTACACGATTCTTATCACTGACAAGAGAAAGTGAAACATGTGAATTTGACGGGTCCTCACTTGGTGACTATTTTCAAACTCATTACAAGCCTGAAAATAGTTGGTAGAATGAGCACAAAATAAATGTTGCTTGCTCCAGAATACAAAGTTTTACAGTCTACAAACCTGTTTAGGTTACTCATCCCAAAGAAGTGCACATGCTACATATGATTGTGAGTCATCTTCAATTGGTTCACTATTTTGGAAGGGAATGACATGCATGAACATGTTTCATGGAAATGTCATAAAACAAGTGTGATTTCCTCCTGAACACAAAGAGTTGCAATATAGAAACTTCTGTACGATACTAATCCTAAGGAAGTGCACTTGCAACATTTAACTCAGAGTCCTCCTCACTTGGTTCACTAGTTCTCAAAACCATGGCCGGTGTGAACATGTGCCATTCAAATGTCACAAAACAAGGATGATTTTCGCCTGAACACAAATGTTTCAGTAAAGGAACTTCTCTAGGATACTTATCATTAAGAAGTGAAATTCCAACATTTGACTGAATCCTCCGCAGTTGGTTCACTCTTTTGGAAAATCATGGCCTGCATGAACATTTTGTATGCGAATGTCGCAAAACAAGTATGACCTTCTCCTGAGCACAAAGTGTAACACTCTAGAATCTTCTGTGGGATACTTATCATTAAGAAGTGAACCTCCAAGATTTGACTCTCAATCCTCCTCACTTGGTTTACTATTTTGGAAAATCAAGGCCTGCGTGACCAAATTCCATGACAACATCACAAAACCAGTGTGAATTTCTCCTGAAGATAAAAAGATACAACCTATGACCATCTATAGCATTCTTATCACTGAGAAGAGAAAGTGGAACACGTGAATTTGACGCTTCCTCGCTTGGTCACTATTTTCAATCTCATTACAAGCCTGAATATAGTTGGTAGAATCAGAACAAAACAAATGTTGTTTTCTCCAGAATACAAAGTTTTACAGTCTATAAACCTGTGTAGGATACTTATCGCAAAGACGTGCACATACTACATATGACTTCCCAAAGAAGTGCACATGCTACATATGACTGTGAGTCCTCTTCACTTGGCTCACTATTTTGGAAGGGAACGGCATGCATGAACATGATTCATGGAAACGTCGTGAAACTTGTGTGATTTCCTCCTGAACACAAAGAGTTACAATATAGAAGCTTCTGTATGATACTTATCCTAAAGAAGGGCACTGGCAACATTTAACTCAGAGTCCTCCTCACTTGGTTCTCTATTTTGTAAAATCATGTCCTGTGTGAACACGTGCCATTCAAATGTCACAAAACAAGTATGATTTTCGCCTGAACACAAATGTTACAGTATAGGAACTTCTCTTGGTTACTTATCCCTAAGAAGTGAAAATCCAACATTTGACTCAGAATCCTCCACACATGGTTCACTCCTTGGAAAATCATGGCCTGTATTAACAAGTTATATGCGAATGTCGCAAAACATGTATGATCTTCTCCTGAATACAAAGTGTAACACTATAGAATCTTTTGTAGGATACTCATCCCTAAGAAGTGCACCTCCAACATTTGACTCTGAGTCCTAATCACTTGGTTCACAATTTTGGAAAATCAAGGCCTGCGTGAACATATTCCATGAAAACGTCACAAAACCAGTGTGATTTTCTCCTGAAGATAAAAAGTTACAACGTATGAACATCTACAAGATTCTTATCACTGACAAGAGAAAGTGAAACATGTGAATTTGACGGGTCCTCACTTGGTGACTATTTTCAAACTCATTACAAGCCTGAAAATAGTTGGTAGAATGAGCACAAAATAAATGTTGCTTGCTCCAGAATACAAAGTTTTACAGTCTACAAACCTGTTTAGGTTACTCATCCCAAAGAAGTGCACATGCTACATATGATTGTGAGTCATCTTCAATTGTTTCACTATTTTGGAAGGGAATGACATGCATGAACATGTTTCATGGAAATGTCATAAAACAAGTGTGATTTCCTCCTGAACACAAAGAGTTGCAATATAGAAACTTCTGTACGATACTAATCCTAAGGAAGTGCACTTGCAACATTTAACTCAGAGTCCTCCTCACTTCGTTCACTAGTTCTCAAAACCATGGCCAGTGTGAACATGTGCCATTCAAATGTCACAAAACAAGGATGATTTTCGCCTGATCACAAATGTTTCAGTAAAGGAACTTCTCTAGGATACTTATCATTAAGAAGTGAAATTCCAACATTTGACTGAATCCTCCGCAGTTGGTTCACTCTTTTGGAAAATCATGGCCTGCATGAACATTTTGTATGCGAATGTCGCAAAACAAGTATGACCTTCTCCTGAGCACAAAGTGTAACACTCTAGAATCTTCTGTGGGATACTTATCATTAAGAAGTGCACCTCCAACATTTGACTCTCAATCCTCCTCACTTGGTTTACTATTTTGGAAAATCAAGGCCTGCGTGACCAAATTCCATGACA
Organism: Typhlomys cinereus; assembly: GCA_023101885.1. NCBI lineage: Eukaryota > Metazoa > Chordata > Mammalia > Rodentia > Platacanthomyidae > Typhlomys > Typhlomys cinereus. Next base: position 35,768 of record JALPQD010001179.1, on the reverse strand, counting down.
ACATCACAAAACCAGTGTGAATTTCTCCTGAAGATAAAAAGATACAACCTATGACCATCTATAGGATTCTTATCACTGAGAAAAGAAAGTGGAACACGTGAATTTGACGCTTCCTCACTTGGTCACTATTTTCAATCTCATTACAAGCCTGAATATAGTTGGTAGAATCAGAAGAAGTGCACTTGCAACATTTAACTCACTTGGTTCACTATTTTGTAAAATCATGGCCTGCATGAACATGTAATATGCAAATGTCGCAAGACAAGTATGATCTTCTCCTGAACACAAAGTGTAACACTATAGAATCTTCTGTAGGACACTTATCCCTAACAAGTGCACCTCTAATATTTGACTCTCAGTCCTCCTCACTTGGTTCACTATTTGGGAAAATCAAGGCTTGGGTGAACATATTCCACGAAAACATCAAACAACCAGTGTGAATTTTTCCTGAACATAAAAAGTTACAACGTATGAACATCTACAGGATTCTAATCACTGAGCAGAGAAAGTAAAACATGTGAATTTGACGCGTCCTCTGTTGATCACTATTTTCAAGCTCATTACAAGCCTGCACATCGTTGGTAGAATCAGCACAAAACAAACGTTGTTTGCTCCAGAATACAAAGTTTTACAGTCCAGAAACCTGTGTAGGATACTTAGCCCAAAGAAGTACACATGCTACATATTACTTCCCAAAGAAGTGCACATGTTACATATGACTGTGTGTCCTCTTCACTTTGTTCACAATTTTGGAAGGGAACGTCATGCATGAACATGTTTCATGGAAACGTCCTAAAACAAGTGAGATTTCCTCCTGAACACAAAGAGTTGCAATGTAGAAACCTCTGTACGATACTAATCCTAAGGAAGTGCACTTGCAACATTTAACTCAGAGTCCTGCTCACTTGGTTCACTATTTTGGAAAATCATGGCCTGCGTGAACATGTTATATGCAAATGTCACAAAACAAGTATGATCTTCTCCTGAAAACAAAGTCTAACACTATAGAGTCTTCTGTAGCATACTTATCCCTAAGAAGTGCTCCTCCAACATTTGACTCTCAGTCCTCCTCACTTGGTTCACTATTTTGGAAGACATAGGCCTGCGTGAACATATTCCATGAAAACCAATGTGAATTTCTCCTGAACATAAAAAGTTACAACGTACGAACATCTACAGGATTCTTAACACTGAGAAGAGAAAGTGTAACATGTGAATTTGACGCGTCCTTACTTGATCACTATTTTCAAGCTCATTCCAAGCCTGAACATAGTTGGTAGAATTAGCACAAAATAAATGTTGTTTGCTCCAGAATACAAAGTTTTACAGTCTACAAACCTATCTAGGTTACTCATCCCAAAGAAGTGCACATACTACATTTGACTGCCCAAAGAAGTGCACATGCTACAAAGGACTGTGAGTCCTCTTCACTTGGCTCACTATTTTGGAAGGGAACGATGTGCATGAACATGTTTCATGGAAACGTCGTAAAACTTGTGTGATTTCCTCCTGAACACAAAGAGTTACAATATAGAAGCTTCTGTATGATACTTATCCTAAAGAAGTGCACTGGCAACATTTAACTCAGAGTCCTCCTCACTTGGTTCTCTATTTTGTAAAATCATGTCCTGTATGAACACGTGCCATTCAAATGTCACAAAACAAGTATGATTTTCGCCTGAACACAAATGTTACAGTATAGGAACTTCTCTAGGATACTTATCCCTAAGAAGTGAAATTCCAATATTTGACTCTGAAACCTCCGCACTTGGTTCACTCTTTTGGAATTTCATGGCCTGCATGAACATGTTGTATGTGAATGTCGCAAAACAAGTATGATCTCCTCCTGAGCACAAAGAGTAACACTATAGAATCTTCTGTGGGATACTTATCCGAAAAATGCACCTCCAACATTTGACTCTCATTCCTCCTCACTTGGTTTACTATTTTGGAAAATCAAGGCCTGCGTGACCATATTCCATGACAACATCACAAAACCAGTGTGAATTTCTCCTGAAAATAAACAGTTACAACCTATTAACATCTACAGGATTCATATTACTGAGAAGAGAGGTGGAACATTTGAATTTGACCCTTCCCACTTGGTCACTATTTTCAAGCTCGTTACAAGCCTGAATACAGTTGGTAGAATCAGCACAAAACAAACGTTGTTTTCTCCAGAATACAAAGTTTTACAGTGTAGAAACCTGTGTAGGATACTTATCCCAAAGACGTGCACATACTACATATGACTTCCCAAGGAAGTGCACATGCTACATATGCCTGTGAGTCCTCTTCACTTGGTTCACTATTTTGGAAGGGAACGGCATGCATGAACATGATTCATGGAAACGTCGTAAACCAAGTGTGATTTTCTTCTGAACAAAAAGCGTTACCATATTGAAACGTCTGTACAATACTTATCCTAAAGAAGTGCACTTGCAACATTTAACTCAGAGTCCTCATCACTTGGTTCACTATTTTGTAAAACTATGGCTTGTGTGAACACGTGCCATTCAAATGTCACAAAACAAGTATGATTTTCACCTGAACACAAATGTTACAGTATAGGAACTTCTCTAGGATACTTATCCCTAAGAAGTGAAAATCCAACATTTGACTCTGAATCCTCCGCACTTGATTCACTCTTTAGGAAAACCATGGCCTGCATGAACATTTTGTAAGCGAATGTCGCAAAACAAGTATGATCTTCTCCTGAGCACAAAGTGTAACACTCTAGAATCTTCTGTAGGATACTCATCCCTAAGAAGTGCACCTCCAACATTTGACTCTGAGTCCTACTCACTTGGTTCACAATTTAGGAAAATCAAGGCCTGCGTGAACATATTCCATGAAAACGTCACAAAACCAGTGTGAATTTCTCCTGAGGATAAAAAGTTACAACGTATGAACATCTACACGATTCTTATCACTGACAAGAGAAAGTGAAACATGTGAATTTGACGGGTCCTCACTTGGTCACTATTTTCAAGCTCCTTACAAGCCTGCAAATAGTTGGTAGAATCAGCACAAAATAAATGTTGTTTGCTCCAGAATACAAAGTTTTACAGTCTACAAACCTGTGTAGGTTACTCATCCCAAAAAGTACACATGCTACATATGATTGTGAGTCATCTTCACTTGGTTCACTATTTTGGAAGGGAACGACAGGCATGAAAATGTTTCATGGAAATATCATAAAACAAGTGTGATTTCCTCCTGAACACAAAGAGTTGCAATATAGAATCTTCTCTACGATACTTATGCTATAGAAGTGCACTTGCAACATTTAACTCAGAGTCCTCCTCACTTGGTTCACTAGTTTTTAAAACTATGGCCGGTGTGAACATGTGCCATTGAAATGTCACAAAACAAGTATGATTTTAGCCTGAACACAAATGTTACAGTAAAGGAACTTGTCTAGCATACCTATCCCTAAGAAGTGAAATTCCAACATTTGACTGAATCCTCCGCAGTTGGTTCACTCTTTTTGAAAATCATGGCCTGCATGAACATTTTGTATGCGAATGTCCCAAAACAAGTATGACCTTCTCCTGAACACAAAGTGTAACACTATAGAATCTTCTGTAGGATACTAATCCGTAAAGTGCTACTCCAACATTTGACTCTCATTCCTCCTCACTTGGTTTACTATTTTGGAAAATCAAGGCCTGCGTGTCCATATTCCATCACAAAACCAGTGTGAATTTCACCTGAAAATAAACAGTTACAACCTATTAACATCTACAGGATTCATATTACTGAGAAGAGAAAGTGGAACATTTGAATTTGACCCTTCCCACTTGGTAACTATTTTCAAGCTCTTTACAAGCCTGAATATAGTTGGTAGAATCAGCATAAAACAAACGATGTTTTCTCCAGAATACAAAGTTTTACAGTGTAGAAACCTGTGTAGGATACTTATGCCAAAGACGTGCACATACTACATATGACTTCCCAAAGAAGTGCACATGCTACATATGACTGTGAGTCCTCTTCACTTGGCTCACTATTTTGGAAGGGAACGGCATGCATAAACATGATTCATGGAAACGTCGTAAACCAAGTGTGATTTACTCCTGAACAAAAAGAGTTTCAATATAGAAACTTCTGTACAATACTTATCCTAAAGAAGTGCACTTGCAACCTTTAACTCAGAGTCCTCCTAACTTGGTTCACTATTTTGAAAAACTATGGCCTTTATGAACACGTGCCATTCAAATGTCACAAAACAAGTATGATTTTCACCTGAACACAAATGTTACAGTATAGGAACTTCTCTAGGATACTTATCCCTAAGAAGTGAAATTCCAACATTTGATTCTGAATCCTCCACACTTGATTCACTCTTTTGGAAAATCATGGCCTGCATTAACATGTTATATGCGAATGTCGCAAAACATGTATGATCTTCTCCTGAACACAAAGTGTAACACTATAGAATCTTCTGTAGGATACTCATCCCTAAGAAGTGCACCTCCAACATTTGACTCTGAGTCCCACTCACTTGTTTCAGAATTTTGGAAAATCAAGGCCTGTGTGAACATATTCCATGAAAACGTCACAAAACCAGTGTGAATTTCCCCTGAAGATAAAAAGTTACAACGTATGAATATCTACACGATTCTTATCACTGACAAGAGAAAGTGAAACATGTGAATTTGACGGGTCCTCACTTGGTCACTATTTTCAAGCTCATTACAAGCCTGAACATAGTTGGTAGAATCAGCACAATACAAATGTTGTTTGTTCCAGAAAACCAAGTTTTACAGTCTATAAACCTGTGTAGGATACTTATCCCAAAGAAGTTCACATACTACATTTGACTGCCCAAAGAAGTGCACATGCTACAAAGGACTGTGAGTCCTCTTCACTTGGCTCACTATTTTGGAAGGGAACGATGTGCATGAACATGTTTCATAGAAACGTCGTAAAACCTGTATGATTTCCTCCTGAACACAAAGAGTTACAATATAGAAGCTTCTGTATGATACTTATCCTAAAGAAGTGCACTGGCAACATTTAACTCAGAGTCCTCCTCACTTGGTTCTCTATTTTTTAAAATCATGTCCTGTGTGAACTCGTGTCATTCAAATGTCACAAAACAAGTATGATTTTCGCCTGAACACAAATGTTACAGTATAGGAACTTCTCTAGGATACTTATCCCTAAGAAGTGAAAATCCAACATTTGACTCAGAATCCTCCATACATGGTTCACTCTTTGGAAAATCATGGCCTGTATTAACAAGTTATATGCGAATGTCGCAAAACATGTATGATCTTCTCCTGAACACAAAGTGTACCACTATAGAATCTTCTGTACGATACTCATCCCTAAGAAGTGCACCTCCAACATTTGACTCTGAGTCCTACTCACTTGGTTCACAATTTTGGAAAATCAAGGCCTGCGTGAACATATTCCATGAAAACGTCACAAAACCAGTGTGATTTTCTCCTGAAGATAAAAAGTTACAACGTATGAACATCTACACGATTCTTATCACTGACAAGAGAAAGCGAAACATGTGAATTTGACGGGTCCTCACTTGGTCACTATTTTCAAGCTCCTTACAAGCCTGCAAATAGTTGGTAGAATCAGCACAAAATAAATGTTGTTTGCTCCAGAATACAAAGTTTTACAGTCTACAAACCTGTTTAGGTTACTCATCCCAAAGAAGTGCACATGCTACATATGATTGTGAGTCATCTTCAATTGGTTCACTATTTTGGAAGGGAATGACATGCATGAACATGTTTCATGGAAATGTCATAAAACAAGTGTGATTTCCTCCTGAACACAAAGAGTTACAATATAGACACTTCTGTACGATACTTATCCTAAAGAAGTGCACTTGCAACATTTAACTCACTTCGTTCACTATTTTGTAAAATCATGGCCTGCGTGAACATGTGCCATTCAACTGTCACAAAACAATATGAGTTTCGCCTGAACACAAATGTTACAGTATAGGAACTTCTCTAGTATACTTATCCCTAAGAAGTGAAATTCCAACATTTGACTCTGAATCGTCTGCACTTGGTTAACTCTTTTGGAAAATCATGGCCTGCATGAACATGTGATATGCAAATGTCGCAAAACAAGTATGATCTTGTCCTGAACACAAAGTGTAACACTATAGAATTTTCCGTAGGACACTTATCCCTAAGAAGTGCACCACCAACATTTGACTGTCAGTACTGCTCACTTGGTTCACTATTTGGGAAAATCAAGGCCTGCATGAACATATTCCATGAAAACGTCACAAAACCACTGTGAATTTCTCCTGAACATAGAAAGTTACAACATATTAACATCTACAGAATTCTTATCACTGAGAAGAGAAAGTGAAACATGTGAATTTGACACGTCCTCACTTGGTAACTATTTTTAAGCTCATTACAAGCCTGAACATTGTTGGTAGAATCAGCACAAAACAAATGTTGTTTGCTCCAGAATACAAAATTTTTCAGTCTAGAAACCTGTGTTAGGATACTTATCCCAAAGAAGTGCACATGCTACACATAACTTCACAAAGAAGTGCACATGCTGCATATGACTGTGAGTTCTCTTCTCTTGGTTCACTCTTTTGGAAAATCATGGCCTACATGAACATGCTATATGCGAGTATTGCAAAACAAGTATGTTCTTCTCCTGAACAGAAAGTTTAACACTATAGAATCTTCTGTAGGATACTGATCCCTAAGAAGTGCACCTCCAACATTTTACTCTCAGTCTTCCACACTTGGTTCACTATTTTGGAAAATCAAGGCCTGCGTGAATATATACAATGAAAATGTCACAAAACCAGTGTGAATTTCTCCTGAAGATAAAAAGTTACAAAGTATGAACATCTATAGGATTCTTATCACTGAGAAGAGAAAGTGAAACATGTGAATTTGACGTGTCAGCACTTGATCACTATTTTCAAGCTCATTACAAGCCAAAACATATTTCGTAGAATCGGGACAAAACAAATGTTGTTTTCTCCAGAATACAAAGGTCTACAGTCTATAAACCTGTGTAGGATACTTATCCCAAAGAAGTGCACATGCTACATATGACTTCCCAAAGAAGTGCACATGCTACATATGACTGTGTGTCCTCTCACTTGTTTCACTATTTTGGAAGGGAATGACATGCATGAACATGTTTCATGGAAATGTCATAAAACAAGTGTGATATCCTCCTGAACACAAAGAGTTACCATATAGAAACTTCTGTACGATACTTATCCTAAAGAAGTGCACTTGCAACATTTAACTCACTTGGTTCACTATTTTGTAAAACCATGGCCTGTGTGAACATGTGCCATTCAAATGTCACAAAACAAGTATGATTTTCGCCTGAACACAAATGTTATGGTATAGGAACTTCTCAAGGATACTTATCCCTAAGAAGTGAAATTCCAGCATTTGACACTGAATCCTGCTCACTTGGTTCACTCTTTTGGAAAATCATGACCTGCGTGAACATATTTTATGCGAATGTTGCAAAACAAGTATGATCTTCTCCTGAACACAAAGTGTAACACTATAGAAACTTCTATAGAATACTTATCCCTAAGAAGTGCACCACCAACATTTGACTCAGCAAATGTCACAAAACCAGTATGATCTTCTCCTGAACACAAAGTGTAACACTATAGAATTTTCTGTAGGATACTTATCCCTAAGAGATGCACCTCCAACATTTGACTCTCAGTCCTCCTCACTTGGTTCACTAATTTGGAACATCCAGGCGTGTATGAAGATATTCCATGAAAACGTCACAAAACCAGTGTGAAGTTCTCCTGAACATAAACAGTTACAATGTATGAACATATACAGGGTTCTTGTCACTGAGAAGAGAAAGTGAAACATGTGAATTTGAACGATCCTCTCTTGGTCATATTTTCAAGTACTTTACAAGCCGGAACATAGTTTGTAGAATCAGCACAAAACAATTGTTATTTGCTCCAGAATACAAAGTTTTACTATCTAGAAACTTGTGTAGGATGCTTATGCCAAGAAGTGCACATGCTACATATGACTTCCAAAAGAAGTGCACATGCTACATATGACTTCCCAAAGAAGTACACATGCTGCATATGACTGTGAGTCCTCTTCACTTGGTTCACTATTTTGGAAGGAAACAACATGCATGAACATGTTTCATGAAAACGTCGTAAAACAAGTGTGATTTCCTCCTGAACACAAAGAGTTACAATACAGAAAATTCTGTACGATAATTATCCTAAAGAAGTGCACTTGCAACATTCAAATCAGAGTGCTTGTCACTTGGTTCACTATTCTGGAAAGTCATAGCCTGCGTGAACATGTTCCATGGAAACATTGCAAAACAAGTGTGATACTCTCCTGAACACAAAGTATGACAGTATAGAAACTTTGGTGGGATACGTACCACTAAGAAGAAGAGCACTTGCAACATTTGACTCTGAGTCCTTCTCTCTTGGATCACTATTTTGGAATGTCATGGCTTGCGTGTAAATGTTCCATTGACTGTCACACAACAAGTGTGAATTTCTCCTGATCACAAAGACTTACATTATAGAAACTTCTGTAGGATATGTATCCCAACGAAGTGCACTTGCAACATTTGACTCTGAGTCATCCTCACTTGGTTAACTATTTTGGAAAAATCATGGCCTGCTTCAACATGTTCCATGGAAATGTGGCACAACAATTGTTATTTTCTCCTGAACACAAAGAGTTACATTATAGGAACTTCCTGGGACACTGACCAGTAAGAAGTGCATGTGTAATGTTTGACTCTGAACCTCCTCACTTGGTTCACTGTTTTGGAAAATCATGGCCTGCCTGAACATGTTATATGCAAATGTCACAAAACAACTATGAACACAAAGTGTTACAGTATAGAATGTTCTCTAGGATACTTATCCCTATGAAGTGCACTTCCAACGTTTGACTCTCAGTCTTCCTCACTTGGTTTACCATTTTGGAAAATCAAGGCCTGTTGAATATATTCCATGAAAACGTCACAGAACCAGTGTGATTTTCTCCTGAACATAAAAAGTTACTACATATGATCATCTACAGGATTCTTATCACTGACAAGTAAAGTAAAACATGTGAATTTGACGCTTCCTCACTTGGTCACTATTTTCAAGCTCATTACAGGCCTGAACATAGTTGGTAGAATCAGCACAAAATGAATGTTGTTTTCTCCAGAACACAAAGTTTTACTGTCTAGAAACCTGTGTAGGATACTTGTCCCAATGAAGTGCACATGCTACATATGACTGTGAGTCCTCTTCACTTGGTTCATGATTTTGGAAGAGAATGACATGCATGAACATGTTTCATGGAAACGTCGTACAACAAGTGTGATTTCCTCCTGAACATAAAGAGTTACAGTGTAGAAACTTCTGTAGGACACTTATCCTAAAGAAGGGCACTTGCACCCCAACCACTCTGAAACCCCACGCTTCCTAGCAGCAAGCACCCAGGCGAACTGTGGCTTGGCCTGCGCCCCTGCCTTGGACAACCCCAGCACCTTGCCGCCGCCTCGCCCCTTCCTAAGCTGAGTGAGTGAGAGAGAGAGAGCCCAGCCCAGCCTCCAACCACACTGGAGCCACATGCGTATGGGCGGTGAGCACCCAGGCTGACTGCGGCTTAGCCTGGGCCCCGCCCCGGACCCAAGCCCCTTGCACACTCCCACCCGTGTGCCTAGCCACCCCCCTGGATCCCAGGTGAAGCATTCTGCTAATGAGCCAGGGAGCGAAAGAGCCCAGTCCAGCCCTGCCCCCCACCTGGTAGCTGCCTGGCCAGCAGCACCTCACTGTGCAGCCGCTGGCTTTGCCTCCGGGGTCCCGCACCTCTCCGTGCCCACCTTCCCAGTTCACAGGTGAAGAACTCTGCCATCAACATCAGACCTCTGCCTCTCTGGCCCACCGGGGACCTACGCACATGGTCCACAGAAGACACACTGCTACTCAGAATTCAATAGAGCCCAAAGGAAACACAAGCAAAATTCTAAGGAACAAAGGGAGCACAGGCCATACATCTGGACTCCACTACAATCATTATATCACGTAGGCAAGTTTCTTCTCATCCAGCCCAAAGGTAAGTAAACTTTTTCTTTTCACCTTACTGATCCTTTATCAATGCTGTAGATCAACTTTCTCATACAGCCACCCCACAACATACAACTCGAGGGAGTACACCACTCACCCCCACATTTCACCAAGAAACTAAATCATAAAAGTGCACTACCAAACTAATATTCACCCCCTGGTAATATAACCTGACTTAACTGACATACTAACAGCCTAGTAGCCTCGTCTAGGATATAATAATAACAGTACACAAACATACCCAATCCAAGGCAAGCACTAGTAATAACTGGCAAGCGTAACAATACTAACTTCGTTGATTCAGTGAAAAACACAGAAACTGAAAGGTCCTAAAAAACAAAATAACAATGTACAAGTCAAAGTGCAGATCCATGAGAAACAAAACCCAAGAAGACCAATCTCCTGACAAAAGAATCAATCCCATAATGAGGGATTCCAACCAGAACAAATCCACAGAAAATAGCCATGAAAGCCAGACCCAACATCACGACTTACAGAGTATGACCCTTACCATGATTAATACTATGAAAGAGGAAATCCGAGATGAGTTAAACCACCGTATCAACCACTTTGAACAGGAACACAACAGGCACTTGGAGGAGTTGAGAAAAACAGTTCAAGAAACAAAAATAGGTATGGAGCAATTAAAACAGTCTCAGGCAGAGTTTAAAATTGAACTGAAAGACAAGTTATCTTCAACTCAAAACTCAACAGAGAGTCTTATCAGCAGAGCAAATGAGGCAGAAAGTAGAATTTCAGATCTTTAAGACAAAGTGGGAGAATTAACTAGCTCAATGGCAGAGATTGTTAAAGCCAAAAAGATACTGGAGAGGAACATTCAAGAGATATGGGACACTCTGAAGAAGCCTAACCTGCGCATTCATGGAATACCAGAACAAGAAGCCCAAAATACCACACCTGAGGAAATATTTCAATTCATCATAAATGAAAACTTCCCACAATTAAAGAATGAGAGGCCTATCCAAATACAAGAGGCATTTCGCACTCCAAACAGATACGAACAAAATAGAAAATCGCCACGGCAAATAACAGTCAAAACACTCCACATTCAAGACAAAGAAAAGGTGCTGAGAGCTTCAAGAGAAAAAAAGCAACTCACTTTTAAAGGTAAACCTATTAGAATAACAAATGACTACTCAATGGAAACAGTAAAAGCAAGAAGAGCTTGGAGAGACATAGTTCAAGTATTAAATGAGCAAAAATGCCAACTCGGACTGATGTACCCGGCAAAACTGTCTGTCATAAATGAGGGAGAAAGAAAAGTTTTCCAGCACGAAGAATACTTGAAGGGATACATGTCTACCAAACCAGGCCTGCAAAAATTCCTAGAGCTGATACTCAAGCTTGAAGAAAAGAACAAGTGTATCCAGGAGTACAGAAGGGAAGTATAATACCACCAAAACATAAATATCAAACAACATACTTACAAAATCTATTAAACATAAAAAATGTCCGTAATTAAAAATAATTTCTCCATTATAACATTAAATGTCAATGGTATTAACTTACCGATTAAGAGACACAGATTACAAACTTGCATTAAAAACCACAATCCAACAATCTGCTGCCTTCAGGAAACTCATCTCACCACAAAAGATAGGCACATCCTAAGAATGAAAGGCTGTTCCAAAATCTTGCAAGCTAATGGAACCAGGAAACAGGCAGTGGTAGCAATTATGCTTTCAAACAAAGTGGACTTCAAACCAAAGAATATCATAAGAGACACAGATGAATACTACATTTTAGTCACAGGTACAATTCACCAGGAAGACTTCATAATCCTGAACATTTATGCACACAATACGGGGCCCTCCACATTCATTAAGAAAACCCTACAGCGTCTAAAGCAAGAAATCAACCCACAAACGATAATTCTTGGGGACTTCAACACCGCCCTCTCAACATGGGATAGATCAACAGGTCAAAAGCTTAACAGAAACACTTTGGAACTTAATCAAACCCTTAAAGAAATGGACTTTACAGATCTCTATCGAACTTTTCACCCACGCACCAAAGAATACACATTTTTCTAAGCAGCACACGGAACTTTCTCCAAAATAGATCACATATTGGCCCACAAAAGGAATCTACACATATACAAAAAAGTTTAAATTCTAACCTGTGCCTTATCAGACCACCACAGCCTAAAGAGGGACATCAACAACACAACAAACAACAGAAAATACACTAACCCCTGGAAACTTAACAATATGATGCTGAATGAGAACTGGATTCAGGAAGAAATTAAAAAGGAAATTCAAGATTTCCTGAAAGTGAATGATAACGAAAATACAACTTACCAAAATCCCTGGGACACAATGAAAGCTGTCCTAAGAGGTAAGTTTATAGCTCTTAATGACTACATCAAAAAAAAATGGAAACATCAGAAATAAACAACTTAACAATGCAGCTTAAAGCTTTAGAGATACTAGAGCAATCTGATCCCAAAAGTAGTAGAAGAGAGGACATTAGCAAAATAAGGGGAGAAATATCTGAAATCAAGATTAAGAAAACGATAGAAAAAATCAACCAATCAAAAAGCTAGTTCTTTGAAAAAATCAATAAGATAGATACACCCCTAGCTAAATTAACCAAAAGCAAGAGAGAGAAAACCCAAACTAACAAAATTAGAAATGAACATGGAGTAATCACTGCTGATACCCAAGAAATCCAGAGAATTATAACATCATACTTCAAAAACTTATACTCAGTGAAGTTTGACAACACACAAGAGATGGATGAATTTCTAAGTAAACACATCTTACCTAAATTGGATCAAGAAGTTGTGAATTACGTAAATGGCCCTATAACATATAAGGAAATTGAAGAAGTAATCTCGAATCTTCCCACCAAAAAATGTCCTGGACCAGATGGATTCAGCCCAGAATTCTATCAGACATTTAAGGAGTCAATAACACCAATACTCTTTTAACTGTTCCAACAAATAGCAAAGGAAGGAACACTACCAAATTCCTTCTATGAAGCTAATATCGTCTTAATCCCAAAACATAATAAAGATTCACTTAAAAAAGAAAACTATAGGCCGATCTCCCTGATGAACACAGAGGCAAAGTTTCTCAACAAAGTCTTAGCAAATCGGATTCAAAAACATATCAAAAAGATCATTCACAGGGACCAAGTAGGCTTAATCCCTGGCACGCAAGGTTGGTTCAACAAACGAAAATCAATAAATGTAATTCATCATGTAAACCAGTCCAAAGTCCAAGACCACATGATACTTTGGATAGACGCAGAAAAAGCCTTTGACAAGATCGAACAACCTTTTATGATCAAAACGCTAGAGACAGTACGAATGGAAGGAACCTTTATCAATATAATAAAAGCTGTATACAAAAAACTCACAACAAGGTTTATGCTCAATGGGGAACAACTGGAAGCATTCCCACTTCGATCAGGAACTAGACAAGGCTGTCCACTCTCACTAATTCTGTTCAATATTGTACTTGAAGTCTTAGCTGAAACGATAAGACAAGAAAGGGACATAAAAGGGATTCAAATCGGCAAGGAAGAAGTCAAACTATCCCTATTTGCAGATGACATGATCTTATACCTGAGTGATCCCAAAAACTCCACCAGGAAGCTCCTGGAACTAATTGAGAAGTTCAGCAGGGTGGCAGGATACAAAATAAATGTGTAAAAATCAGAGGCCTTCCTACATGCCCAGAATGAAAGAAGTGTAAAAGCCTTGAGAAAAACAATCCCATTTACTGTAGCCCCTAAAAAAATGATATACCTTGGTATAAACCTAACCAAGGAGCTAAAACACCATTACAATGAAAACTTTAAAACCCTAAGAACGAAATTGCTGAAGACATCAGAAGGTGGAAAGACCTCCTATGGTCCTGGATTGGCAGAATCAACATCATAAAAATGACCATCCTACCAAAGGCAACATACAGATTCAATGCTATACCAATTAAAATCCCAAAGCAATTCTTTAAAAAAGTGGACCAATTAATCTCAAAATTCATATGGAGGCACAAAAGACCCAGGATAGCAAAGACAATCCTGAGTAACAAAAACACTGCTGGAGGTATAACCATACCAAACCTTAGTCTATACTACAAATCCATAGTTATAAAAACAGCCTGGTACTGGCTCCAAAATAGACACACAGATCAATGGATCCGGGTTGAGGACCCACATATAAGCCCACAAAAATACAGCCATTTGATCTTCGACAAAGGGGCCCAAAGAATCCAATGGAAAAAGAACAGCATCTTCAACAAATGGTGCTGGCAAAACTGGATCTCCACATGCAGACGATTAAGCTGGACCCGTACTTGTCACCATGTACAAGACTTAATTCCAAATGCATCAAGGACCTTGATATCAGGCCAGAGACTATAAAAACCATTGTTGAAAGCAAAAGGAACTCCCTCGAGCTGATTGGGCTAGGCCAACATTTCCTAAACAGACATCCAATGGCACAGTCACTGCTACCAACTCTCAACAGTAGGGATCTTGCAAAATTAAAGAGCTTCTGTTCAGATAAAGAGATTGTAACAGGAGCTCAAAGGCAACCCACAGAATGGGAGAAAATCTTCACTAACCACATATCTGACAGAGGTCTACTGTCCAGAGTGCACAAAGAACTTAGAAAACTAAACACCAAGGAAACCAATGGCCCAATTAAAAAATGGGCCCTGGAACTTAAAAGAAACTTTACCGGGGATGAAATTAAAATGTCTAACAAATATCTTAAAAAATGCTCCACTTCCTTAGCCATCAGGGAAATGCAAATCAAAACTTCCTTGAGATATCATCTCACCACAGTCAGGATGGCAATAATCCACAATACAAACAACAACAAATGTTGGAGAGGATGTGGAGAGAGGGGAACTCTCCTACATTGCTGGTGGGAATGCAGGCTCATACAGCCACTCTGGTGAGTCGTCTGGAGATATTTAAAGAAATTAAAGATTGAAATGCCATATGACCCTGCTATTCCACTTTTGGCAATAACCCCCCATACAGCAGAGGTTCAGCTCGATAGCACAAGCACGACCATGTTCATAGCAGCACTGTTTACAATAGCAAAGTCATGGAATCAGCCCAAATGTCCAACAGTTGACGAGTGGATAAGGAAACTGTGGTACATTTATACAATGGAGTACTACTCAGCCATCAAAAATGATGAATTACTGGAATTTGCCAGGAAATGGATGTCATTAGAAACAATTATATTAAGTGAAGTATCCCAGACCCAGAAACTTAAGCACCGTATGTACTCCCTAATAGGCGGCTCCTAGTACCAAACCCACCCAGCACTCCTAGAGACAGTAATTGCAAGCATTATGAACAGGAGGGATGTGGTAGGAGGGCCACACCAGAAACAAGGAGAAAAGGGACCATGTTACAGCAGGGAAAATAGGCCTCAATCAAGGCCCCAAATAAGTAATGAGACATCTGATTAAGTTCACAGACTTTTGTTCCTGATCATTTACTACTGAGGGGGTGTGATCTCACCAGAAGAGGAGGCCATATAGTCTGGCAGATAAAAAGTAACCATTTTGCAAATGGGTGATAGACCCCTCCCTCACTGTGGTTTCCCACTTTTATTACATCTGCCTTTGAATGTGCTTTTATCACAGGATTCTAGTTTAACAGCTTTTTGTCTCTGGCCAGGGGGTAACATAAAATGCCCACCAGGATGGAGTGAAGGGCATTTCAGGAGCAGTAAAACTGCAAAAGAAATCAACAAACCACAATCCAAAATTTCAGAGACTCTATATCAACCACCTAGAACTAGGCCCGCTTAATCTCTCCCCATCTTGAAGCTCAGGGAATTTTGCGGAAGAGGGGGCGTTAAGAGTGGAAGAGCAAAAGGATGGGAGGAGCGATGATATGTAAGATACTCCATAATAGTTAGGGCTGAAGCAACCATAATTGGACTTTGCATGCCCTGCGCATTGTCCAAAACACTGTTGACCTCACAAAGTCTAGCATCTGTTAAAGGCACCAAGATCCTTGGAGGCAAAGGATTGGCTGCCATAGCAGGGTTCCTACACCTAAGGGGAACACGGTAAAGGGTTCAGGGAAAGGCCACTGGGTCCTTGTATGTCATCATAGTCAGGGCCCAGAGAAAATCAGACATTCACAAGAGAGGACTCTGTGGGAATTGGGGCAGGAGGCACTGGGGGATGGGGAGGGAGGGGAGTAAGGAGGGGGAGCAAGTGGAACGGGGGGGAGGAGGAGGGAGGGAGGGAACTGGTGTACCTAATAAATTTGTATGAGCTGAAATAATAATAATAATTTATTAATAAAATAAATAAATAAATAAATATTCCCATAAAAAAGAAATAAAATTAAAAAGTGTAAAAAATATCTTAAAAAATTCTCCATTTCTTTAGCCATCAGGGAAATGCAAATCTAAAGTTTCCTGAGATATTATCTCACCCCGGTCAGGATGGCAAAATTCCACAATACAAACTACAAGTGCTGGAGAGGATGTGGAGAGAGGGGAACTCTCCTACATTGCTGGTGGGAATGCAGGCTCATAAAGCCACTCTGGCGAGCCGTCTGGAGATTCTTAAAGAAATTGAAGACTGAAATGCCATATGACCCTGCTATTCCACTTTTGGGAATAACCCCCCATGCAGCAGAGGTTTGCCTCAATAGCACAAGCACGACCATGTTCATAGCAGCACTGTTTACAATAGCAAAGTCATGGAATCAACCTAAATGTCCAACAGTTGAGGAGTGGATAAGGAAACTGTGGTACATCTATACAATGGAGTACTACTCAGCCTTCAAAAATGATGAATTACTGGAATTTGCTGGGAAATGGATGTCATTAGAAACAATTATATAAAGGGAAGTATCCCAATCGCAGAAAGTTAAGCGCTGTATGTACTCCCTAATAGGTGGCTCCTAGTACCAAACTCACCCAGCCCACATTGAGACACTCAAGGGTAAATCTATGTAATAGGGTAATTCCAAGGAATGTGAATAGGAGGGATGGGGTTGGAGGGCCACACCAGACACAAGGAGAGAGGGGACCGTGTTACAGCAGAGAAAATTGTCCTCAAAGGAATGAAAGTAAGTAATGTGACACCTGGTTAAGTTCACAGACTTTCGTTCCTGATCATGTACAACTGAGGGGGTATGTTCTCACCAAAAGGGGAGGGCATACAGTCTGGCAGATGAAAAGAGATCATTTTGCAAATGGGTGACTGATCCCTCCCTCACTGAGGTTTCCTGCTTTTATTACATCTACCCTTGAATGTGCTATTATAACAAGACTCCAGTTTAACAGTTTTTTGTGTCTGACCAGGGGGTGACATACAGTGCCCATCAGGATGGAGTGAAGGGCATTGCAGGAGCAGCAAAACTGCAAAAGAAAATCAAGAAACCACAATCCAGAACTTTAGGGACTCTATATCATCAAAATAGAACTAAGCCAGCCTAATCTTCCCCATCCTGAAACTCAGGGACATCTGTGGAAGAGGGGGTGGTAAGATTGAAAGAGCAAAAGGCTGGGGGGAGCAATGATTTGAAGAGTCTCCACACTAGATAGGGCTGAAGCAATCATAATAGGACTTTGCATACCCTGCGCCATGTCCTTCACACTACTGACCTCAGAAAGTCTAACTTCGGCTAAAGGCACCAAGATCCTTGGAGGCAAGGGATTGATGGCCACAGAAGTGTTCCTATGCTTAAGGAGAACATGAGAAAGGGTTCAGGGAAATGACACTGGCACCTTTTACGTCATTGGAAAAGAGGACCAAGAGGAGAGTTAGGCATACACAATAAAGGACTCTATGGGAATTGGGGGGGAGGCACTGGGAGATGGGGAGGGAGGGAGGGGGAGCAGGGTGTTCGGGGGAAGAGGAGAGGGGAGGGAACTGGTATACCTTTTAAGTTTGTATGAGCAGAAATAATAATAAAAATGTTAAAAAAAAAAAAGAAGTGCACTTGCAACAATTGACTCAGAGTCCTCCTCAATTGGTTCACTATTTTGTAAAATCATGGCCTGTGTGAACATGTGCCATGCAAATGTCACAAAACAGTATGATTTTCTCCTGAACGCAAATGTTACAGTATACAAACTTCTGTAGGACACTTCTCCCTAAGAGGTGCACTTCCAGCATTTGACTATGAATCCTCCTCACTTAGTTCACTATTTTGTAAATTCATGGACTGTGTGAACATGTTCAAAGGAAATGTCACAAAACAAGTATGATTTCCTCCTGAATGCAAATGTTACAGTGTAGAAACTTCTCTAGGATACTTATCCCCAAGAAGTGCACTTCGTACATTTGATTCTGAATCCTTCGCACTTAGTTCACTATTTTGGAAATCATCTCCTGCATGAATAGGTTCCATGGAAAGGTTGCAAAACAAGTGTGATTTTCTGGAGAACACAAAGAGGTACAGTATCGAAACTTCTGTAGGATACTTACCACTAAGAAGTGCAGTTCCAACATTTGACTCTGAGTCCTCCTCACCTGAACACAAAGAATGACAGTATAGAAACTTTTGTGGGATACTTACAGCTAAGAAGAGGAGCACTTGCAACATTTGACTCTGTATCCTTCTCTCTTGGTTCACTATTTTGGAATATCATGGCTTGCATGTAAATGTTCCATTGACTGTAGCATAGCAAGTGTGACTTTCTCCTGATCACAAAGACTTGCAGTATAGAAACTTCTGTAGGTTACGTATCCCAACGAAGTGCACTTGCATCATTTGACTCTGAGTCATCCTCACTTGGTTAAATATTTTGGAAAAATCATCGCCTGCTTCAACATGTTCCATGGAAATGTGGCACAACAATTGTTATTTCTCCTGACACAAAGAGGTACAGTATAGGAACTTCCATAGGACACTTACAGGTAAGAAGTGCACGTGCAATATTTGACTCTGAACCCTCCTCACTTGGTTCACTATTTTGGAAATTCATGGCATGCAGCAACATGGTCCATGCAAATGTCAGAAAAACAAGTATGATTTTCTCCTGAATGCAAATGTTACATTGTAGAAACTTCTCTATGATACTTATTCCCAAAAAGGGCACTTCCTACATATGATTCTGAATCCTCCACACTTGGTTCACTAATTTGGAAATCATCTCCTGCACGAATAGGTTCCATGGAATCGTGGAAAAACAAGTGTGATACTCTCCTGAACACAAAGAATGACAGTATAGAAATTTTGGTGTGTACTTACCACTAAGAAGAGCACTTGCAACATTTGACTCTGAGTCCTCCTCACTTGGTTCACTATTTTGGAATATCATGGCTTGCGTGTAAATGTTCCATTGACTGTCGCACAACAAGTGTGACTTTCTCCTGATCACAAAGACTTACAGTATAGAAACTTCTGTAGGATACGTATCCCAACGAAGTGCACTTGCAACATTTGACTCTGAGTCATCCTCACTGGTGAACTATTTTGGAAACATCATGGCCTGCTTCAACATGTTCCTTGGAAATGTGGCACAACAACTGTTATTTTCTCTTGAACATAAAGAGTTACAGTATAGGAATTTCTTTAGGACACTTACCGATAAGAAGTACACTGCAATATTTGACTCTGAACCATCCTCACTTGGTTCACTCTTTTGGAAAATCATGGCCTGTGTGAACATGTTATATGCAAATGTCGCAAAACAAGTAAGATCTTCTCCTGAACAAAAAGTGTTACAGTACAGAATCTTCTGTAGGATACTTATCCCTAAAAAGTGCTCTTCCAACACTTGACTCTCAGTCTTCCTCACTTGGTTCACCATTTCTTAAAATCAAGGCCTTCTTGAACATATTCCATGAAAATGTCAAAAAAAAAACAGTGTGATTTTTCTCCTGAACATAAAATTTTACAACGTATGAACATCTACAGGATTCTTATCATTGAGAAGTGAAAGTGAAACATGTGAATTTGAGGCTTCCTCATTTGGTCACTCTTTTCAAGCTCATTACAGGCCTGAACATAGTTGGTAGAATCTGCACAAAACGAATGTTTTTTTCTCCAGAACACAAAGTTTTACAGACTAGAAAACTGTGTAGGATACTTGTCCCAAAGAAGTGCACATGCTATATATGACTCTGAGTCCTCTTCACTTGGTTCACGATATTGGAAGGGAATGACATGCAGGAACATGTTTCATGGAACGTCGTACAGGTGTGATTTCCTCCTGAACACAAAGATTTACAGTATAGAAACTTCTGTACGACACTTATCCTAAAGAAGGGCACTTGCACCATTTGACTCAGAGTCATCCGCACTTGGTTCACTATTTGGTAAAATATTGGTCTGTGTGAACATGTGCCATGCAAATGTCACAAAACAAGTATGATTTTCTCCTGAACCGAAATGTTACAGTATACAAACTTCTGTAGGATACTTCTCCCTAAGAGGTTCAGTTCCAGCATTTGACTCTGAATCCTCCTCACTTGGTTCTCTAATTTGGAAATTCATGGCCTGCATGAACATGTTCCATGCAAATGTCACAAAACAACTATGATTTTCTCCTGAATGCAAATGTTACAGTGTAGAAACTCCGCTAGGACACTTATCCCCAAGAAGTGCACTTCCTACATTTGATTCTGAATCCTCCGCACTTGGTTCACTATTTTGAAAATCATCTCGTGCATGAATAGGTTCCATGGAAACGTCGCAAAACAAGTGTGATTTTCTGCAGAACACAAAGAGGTACAATATCAAAACTTCTATAGTTTGCTTACACTAAGAAGTGCACTTCCAACATTTGACTCTGAGTCCTCCTCACTTGGTTCACTATTTTGGAAAATCATAGCCTGCATGAACATGTTCCAGGGAAACATTGCAAAACAAGTTTGATACTCTGCTGTACACAAAGAATGACATTATAGAACCTTTGGTGGGATACTTACCGCTAAGAAGAGCACTTGCAACATTTGACTCTGAGTCCTTCTCTCTTGGTTCACTATTTCGAATATTATGGCTTGCATGTAAATGTTCCATTGACTGTCACACAACTAGTGTAACTTTCTCCTGAACACAAAGAGTTACAGTTTAGAAACTTCTGTAGGATACGTATCCCAACTAAGTGCACTTGCAACATTTGACTCTGAGTCTTCCTCACTTGGTTAACTATTTGGAAACATCATGACCTGTTTCAACATGTTCCATGTAAATGTGGCAAAACATCTATTTTCTCCTGAACACAAAGAGTTGCAGTATAGGAACTTCCATAGGATAATTACCGGTAAGAAGTGCACCTGCAATATTTGACTCTGAACCCTCCTCAATTGGTTCACTATTTTGGAAAATCAGGGCCTGCGTAAACATGTTATATGCAAATGTTGCAAAACCAGTATTATCTTCTCTTGAACTCAAAGTGTTACAGTATAGAATCTTCCATTGGATACTTATCCATAAGAAGTACACTTCCAATATTTGACTCTCAGTCCTCCTCACTTGGTTCACTATTTTGGAAAATCAAGGACTGCTTGAACATATTCCATGTAAACGTCACAGATCCAGTGTGATTTTCTCCTGAACATAAAAAAGTTACAACGTTTGAAAATCTACAGTATTCTTATCACTGAGAAGTGGAAGTGAAACATGAATTTGACGCTTCGTCACTTGGTCACTCTTCAAGTTCATTACAGGCCTGAACACAGTTGGTAGAATCTGCACAAAATGAATGTTGTTTTCTCCAGAACACAAAGTTTTACCGTCTAGAAACCTGTGTAGGATACTTGTCCCAATGAAGTGCACATGCTACATATGACTGTGTGTCCTCTTCACTTGGTTCACGATTTTGGAAGGGAATGACATGAATGAACATGTTTCATGGAAACATCGTACAACAAGTGTGATTTCCTCCTGAACACAAAGAGTTACAGTATAGAAATTTCTGTAGGACACTTATCCTAAACAAGTGCACTTGCAACATTTGACTCAGAGTCCTCCTCACTTGGTTCACTATTTTGTAAAATCTTCGTCTCTGTGAACATGTGCCATGCAAATGTCACAAAACAAGTATGATTTTCTCCTGAACCCAAATGTTAAAGTATGTAAACTTCTGTAGGATAATTCTCCCTAAGAGGTTTAGTTCCAGCATTTGACTCTGAGTCCTCCTCACGTGGTTCACTATTTTGGAAACTCATTGCCTGGATGAACATGTTCCATGCAAATGTCACAAAACAAGGATGATTTTCTCCTGAATGCAAATGTTACAGGGTAGAAACTTCTCTAGAATACTTATCCACAAGAAGTGCACTTCTACATTTGATTCTGAATCCTCCACACTTGGTTCACTATTTTGGAAATCATCTCCTGCATGAATAGGTTCCTTGGAAACGTCGCAAAACAAGTGTAATTTTCTGCAGAACACAAAGAGGTACAGTAACGAAACTTCTGTAGAATACTTACCACTAAGAAGTGCACTTCGACATTTGACTCTGAGTCTTCATCACTTGGTTCAATATTTTGGAAAATCATAGCTTACGTGAACATGTTCCAAGGAAACTATTGCAAAACAAGTGTGATACTCTCCTGAACACAAAGAATGAAAGTATAGAAACTTTGGTGGGATACTTACCGCTAAGAAGAATAGCACTTGCAACATTTCACTCTGAGTCTTTCTCTCTTGGTTAACTATTTGGAAACATCAAGGCCTGTTTCAACATGTTCCATGTAAATGTGGCAAAACATCTATTTTATCTGAACACAAAGAGTTACAGTATGGGAACTTCCATAGTATAATTACCGGTAAGAAGTGCACCTGCAGTATTTGACTCTGAACCCTCCTCACTTGGTTCACTATTTTGGAAAATCAGGGCCTGCGTAAACATGTTATATGCAAATGTTGCAAAACCAGTATGATCTTCTCCTGAACTCAAAGTGTTACAGTATAGAATCTTCTGTTGGATACTTATCCATAAGAAGTACACTTCCAATATTTGAATCTCAGTCCTCCTCACTTGGTTCACTATTTTGGAAAATCAAGGACTGCTTGAACATATTCCATGTAAACGTCACAGAAACAGTGTGATTTTCTCCTGAACATAAAAAGTTACAAAGTATGAATATCTACAGGATACTTATCACTGAGAAGTGGAAGTGAAACATGAATTTGACGCTTTGTCACTTGGTCACTCTTCAAGCTCATTACAGGCCTGAACATAGTTGGTAGAATCTGCACAAAATGAATGTTGTTTCTCCAGAACACAAAGTTTTACCGTCTAGAAACCTGTGTAGGATACTTGTCCCAATGAATTGCACATGCTACATATGACTGTGTGTCCTCTTCACTTGGTTCATGATTTTGGAAGGGAATGACATACATTAACATGTTTCATGGAAACATCGTACAACAAGTGTGATTTCCTCCTGAACACAAAGAGTTACAGTATAGAAATTTCTGTAGGACACTTATCCTAAACAAGTGCACTTGCAACACTTGACTCAGAGTCCTCCTCACTTGGTTCACTATTTTGTAAAATCTTCGTCTCTGTGAACATGTGCCATGCAAATGTCACAAAACAAGTATGATTTTCTCCTGAACGCAAATGTTACAGTATGCAAACTTCTGTAGGATACTTCTCCCTAAGAGGTTCAGTTCCAGCATTTGACTCTGAGTCCTCCTCACGTGGTTCACTATTTTGGAAACTCATTGCCTGGATGAACATGTTCCATGCAAATGTCACAAAACAAGGATGATTTTCTCCTGAACGCAAATGTTACAGTGTAGAAACTTCTCTAGAATACTTATCCACAAGAAGCTGCACTTCCTACATTTGATTCTGAATCCTCCACACTTGGTTCACTATTTTGGAAATCATCTCCTGCATGAATAGGTTCCTTGGAAACGTCGCAAAACAAGTGTAATTTTCTGCAGAACACAAAGAGGTACAGTATCAAAACTTCTGTAGAATACTTACCACTAAGAAGTGCACTTCGACATTTGACTCTGAGTACTCCTCACTTGGTTCACTATTTTGGAAAATCATAGCTTACGTGAACATGTTCCAGGGAAACATTGCAAAACAAGTGTGATACTCTCCTGAACACAAAGAATGAAAGTATAGAAACTTTGGTGGGATACTTACCGCTAAGAACAAGAGCACTTGCAACATTTGACTCTGAGTCTTTCTCTCTTGGTTCACTATTTTGGAATATCATGTCTTGCATGTAAATGTTCCATTGACTGTCGCACAACTAGTGTGACATTCTCCTGATCACAAAGAGTTACAGTATAGACACTTCTGTAGGATACGTAACCCAACGAAGTGCTCTTGCAACATAAGACTGAGTCATCCTCACTTAGTTAATTATTTTGGAAACATCATGACTTGCTTCAACACGATCCATGGAAATGTGTCACAACTGTTATTTTGTCCTGAACACAAAGAGTTACAGGATAGGAACTTCCATAGGACAATTACCGGTAAGAAGTACACATGCAATATTTGACTCTGAACCTTCCTCACTTGGTTTACTATTTTGGAAATCATCTTCTGCATGAATAGGTTCAATGGAAACGTTGCAAAACAAGTGTAATTTTATGCAGAACACAAAGAGGTACAGTATCAAAACTTCTGTAGGATACTTACCACTAAGAAGTGCACTTCCAACTTTTGACTCTGTGCCCTCCTCCCATGGTTAAGTATTTTGGAAAATCATAGCCTGCGTGAATATGTTCGATGAAAACGTCACAAAACCAGAGTGATTTCCTCCTGAACATAAAACGTTTCAACGTATGAACATCTACAGGATTCGTATCACTGAGAAGTGAAAGTGACACATGTGAATTTGATGCTTCCTTACTTGGTCACTATTTTCAAGCTCATTACAGGCCTGAACATAGTTGGAAGAATCAGCACTAAACGAATGTTTTTTTCTCCAGAACACAAAGTTTTACAGACTAGAAACCTGTGTAGGATACTTGTCCCAAAGAAGTGAACATGCTACATATGACTCTGAGTCCTCTTCACTTGGTTCACGATATTGGAAGGGAATGACATGCATGAATATGTTTCATGGAAACGTCGTACAGGTGTGATTTCCTCCTGAACACAAAGATTTACAGTATAGAAACTTCTGTATGACACTTATCCTAAAGAAGTGCACTTGCAACATTTGACTCAGAGTCCTCCTCAATTGGCTCACTATTTTGTAAAATAATGGCCTGTGTGAACATGTGCCATGAAAATATCACAAATCAAGTGTGATTTTCTCCTGAACTCAAATGTTACAGTATACAAACTTCTATAGGATTCTTCTCCCTAAGAAGGGCACTTCCAGCATTTGACTCTGAATCCTCCTCACTTGGTTCACTTTTTTTGACTTTCATGGTCTGCATGAACATGTTCCATGCACATGTAACAAAACAAGTATGATTTTCTCCTGAACACAAATGTTTCAGTGTAGAAACTTCTCTAGGATACATATCCCCAAGAATTGCACTTCCTACATTTGATTCTGAATCCTCCACACTTGGTAAACTATTTTGGAAATCATCTCCTGCATGAATAGTTTCCATGGAATTGTCTCAAAACAAGTGTGATTTACTGCAGAACACAAAGAGGTACAGTATCAAAACTTCTGTAGGATACTTACCACTAAGGAGTGCACTTCCAAATTTGACTCTGAGTCCTCCTCACTTGTTTCACAATATTGGAAAATCATAGCCTGCGTGAACATGTTCCAGGGAAACATTGCAAAACAAGTGTATTACTCTCCTGAACACAAAGAATGACAGTACAGAAACTTTTGTGGGATACTTACTGCTAAGAAGAAGAGCACTTGCGCCATTTGTCTCTGAGGCCTTCTGTCTTGGTTCACTATTTTGGAATATCATGGCTTGCGTGTAAATGTTCCATTGACTGTCGCACAACAAGTGTGAATTTCTCCTGATCACAGAGTTACAGTATAGAAACTTCTGTAGGACACTTACTGGAAAGAAGTGCACGAGCAGTATTTGACTCTAAACCCTCCTCACCTGGTTGACTGTTTTGGAAAATCATGGCCTGCGTGAACATGTTATATGCAAATGTTGCAAAACAAGTATGATCTTCTCCTGAACACAAAGTGTCACAGGATAGAATCTTCTGTAGGATCATTATCCATAAGAAGTTCACTTCCAACATTTGACTCTCAGTCCTCCTCACTTGGTTCACCATTTTGGAAAATCAAGGCCTGCATGAACATATTCCATGCAAACGTCACAAAACCAGTGTGATTTCCTCCTGAACATAAAAAGTTACAATGTATGAACATCTACAGGATTCTTTCACAGAGAAGTGGAAGTGAAACATGTGAATTTGATGCTTCCTCACTTGGTCACTATTTTCAAGCTCATTACAGGCCTGAACATAGTTGGTAGAATCAGCACAAAACGAATTTTGTTTTCTCATGAACACAAAGCTTTACTGTTTAGAAACCTGTGTAGGATACTTCTCCCAAAGAAGTGCACATGCTACATATGACTATGAGTCCTCCTCACTTAGTTCACCCTTTTGGAAATTCAAGGCCGGCGTGAACATATTTCATGAAAAGTTCACAAAACTAGTGTGATTTTCTCCTGAACATCAAAAGTTACAACATATTATGGGGAACAATTGGAAGCATTCCCACTTCGATCAGGAACTAGACAAGGCTGTCCACTCTCACCACTTCTATTCAATATTCTACTTGAACCCTTAGCTGAAGCCATAAGACAAGAAAGGGAAAGAAGAGGGATTGAAATCTGCAAGGAAGAAATCAAACTATCCCTATTCACAGATGACAAGATCTTATACCTGAGTGATCCCAAAAACTCCACCAGGAAGCTGCTGGAATTAGTTGCGAAGTTCAGCAGGGTGGCAGGATACAAAATAAATGTGCAAAAATCAGAGGTCTTCCTATATGCCCAGAATGAAAGAAGTGAAAAAGCCTTGAGAGAAACCCTCCCATTCATTATAGCCCCTAAAAAAATGAAATAACTTGGTATAAACCTAACTAAGGAGGTAAAAGACCTTTACAATAAAAACGTTAAAACCCTAAAGAAAAAAATGCAGAAGACACCAGAAGGTGGAAAGACCTCCCTTGTTCCTGGATTGGCAGAATCAACATCGTAAAAATGACCATCCTACCAAAGGCAATATACAGATTCAATGCTATACCAATCAAAATCCCAAAGCAATTCTTTAAAGAAGTTGACCAAACAATCTCAAAATTCATATAGAGACACAAAAGACCCAGGATAGCAAAGACAATCCTGAGAAACAAAAACTCTGCTGGAGGTATTACCATACCGAACCTTAGTCTACATTACAAATCCATAGTTATAAAAACTGCCTGGTACTGGCTCCAAAATAGACACACAGATCAATGGATAAGGGTTGAAGACCCAGATATAAGCCCACAAAATTACAGCCATTTGGTCTTTGACAAAGGGGCTCAAAGAATCCAATGGAAAAAGAACAGCATCTTCAACAAATGGTGCTGGCAAAACTGGATCTCCACATGCAGAAGAATAAAGCAGGACCCATACTTGTCACCATGTACAAGACTTAATTACAAATGCATCAAGGACCTTGATATCAGGCCAGAGACCATGAAAACCATAGTTGAAATGATAAGGAACTCCCTCGAGCTGATTGGGCTAGGCCAACATTTCCTAAACAGACATCCAATGACACAGTCACTGCTGCCAATCTCTCAACAGTTGGGATTTTGTGAAATTAAAGAGCTTCTGTTCAGATAAAGAGATTGTAACACGAGCTCAAAGGCAACCCACAGAAAGGGAGACAATCTTTACTAACCACATATCTGATAGAGCTCTACTGTCCAGAGTGCACAAAGAATTTAGAAAACTAAACACCAAGGAAACTAATGGCCCAATTAAAAAATGGGCCCTGTAACTTAAAAGAAACTTTACTATGGATGAAACTAAAATGTCTAAGAAATAGCTTAAAAAATGCTCCACTTCCTTAGCCATCAGGGAAATGCAAATCAAAACTTCCCTGAGATATCATCTCACCCCGGTCAGGATGGCAAAAATCCACAACACAAACAACAACAAATGCTGGAGAGGATGTGGAGAGAGGGGAACTCTCCTACATTGCTGGTGGGAGTGCAGGCTCGTACAGCCACTCTGGTGAGCCATCTGGAGATTCTTAAAGAAATTAAAGATTGAAATGCCATATGTCCCTGCGATTCCACCTTTGGGTATAACCCCCCCATACAGCAGAGGTTCACCAAGATAGCACAAGCGCGACCATGTTCACAGCAGCACTGTTTACAATAGCAAAGTCATGGAATCAACCCAAATGTCAAACAGTTGACGTGTGGATAAGGAAACTGTGGTACATCTATACAATGGAGTACTACTCAGCCATCAAAAATGATGAATTACTGGAATTTGCCGGGAAATGGATGTCATTAGAAAGAATTATATTAAATGAAGTATCCCAGACCAAGAAAATTAAGTGCCGTATGTACTCCCTAATAGGTGGCTCATAATACCAAATCCACCCAGCCCATTTTGAGACACTCATAGGTAAATCTATGTATTACCTACAGTAATTGCAAGGATTATGAACAGGAGGGATGGGGTTGGAGGGCCACACCAGAAACAAGGAGAGAACTGACCATGTTACAGTAGAGAAAATAGGCCTCCATCAATGACTGCAAGAAAGTAAAGTGACACCTAGTTAAGTTCACAATTCGTTCCTGATCATTTGCAACTAGGGGGTTATGAACTCACCAGAAGGGGAGGGCATATAGTCCAGCAGATTAAAAAGTAACCATTTTGCAAATGGGTGATTGACCACTCCCATTGCCTAAGGCCATATGACCCTGTGATTCCAATTTTGGGTGTAAGTATTACATCTACCCTTGAATGTGCTCTTATAATAAGACTCCAGTTTAACAGCTTTCTGTCTCTGCTAGGGGGTGACATACAGTGCCCATCACGATGGAGTGAAGGGCATTACAGGAGCAACAAAACTGCAAAAGAAATTCAATGAACCACAATCCAGAACTTCAGAGACTCTATATCAACCACCTAGAACTAGGCCAGAATAATCTCTCCCCATCCTGAAGCTCAGGGACATTTGCGGAAGAGGGGGTGGTAAGAGTGTAAGAGCAAAAGGATGTACTTAGCAATGATTTACTAGATACTCCACACAAGTTAGGGCCAAAGCAATCATAATTGGACATTGTATGCCTGGCGCAATGTCCAACACACTATTGACCTCACAAAGTCTAGCATCTGCTAAAGGCACCAAGATCCTTGGAGGCAAGGGATTGACAGCCAGAGTAGTGTTCCTATGCTTAAAGGGAAAACAGGAAAGGGTTCAGGGAAATGACACTGGGTCCTTGTACGTCATCAGAGAGGAGGGCCCAGAGGAGTGTCAGGCATGCACAAGAAAGGACTCCGGGAATCGGGGTGTGAGGCACGGGGGGATGGGGCGGGAGGGGTGAGGGGAGAGGGAGTAGGGGGTTCGGGGGGGAGGAGGAGGGAGGGAGGGAACTGGTGTACCTATTAAGTTTGTATGAGCTGAAATAATAATAAAAAATGTATTATTTAAAAAAAGTTACAACGTATGAACATCTACAGGATTCTTATCACTGAGACGTGAGAATGAAACATGTGAATTTGACTCAATGGGTCACTATTTTTGTTGGAACCGAAGTTCCTTCAAGTCACCCGCCCCGACCCCAAAAGGAGACACGAGGACCGAGAGGCTGATGCAATGGCAATAGGCGAGTTTATTCTGGCATGCGAGGACCCCTCCCCCTTGCAAGCAAGAGAAGAGCGGCCCCGACTGAGGTCGGGGTAGGGTTTTTATAGGGTATAGGGTAGCAAAACATATTTTTCTATAGCACTCTTTGGCACAGTTTTTACAGCACACAAGGACGTTGAGTCAGCCAAGGGTGACCATCAGATGTTCTAGTCGCGATCTCGGTCTGCACGTCCGCGGCAGAGCTGACTTGTTTGGTAGCGGTGGGCTTGGGGTGAAGCTTCGGTTATAGTTACAATAATAATACTAAGGCGTTGGTGGTGTTTGGGTTAACTGCACGTATTGGGAGCATTTCTCGGAGTTCTGTGTGGGGAGGGGGCAAGCGGGCTTAGACAGCATATTGAAAACATTTCTCTGAAACCTTGAAGGGGGAGGATTTCTGGAACCAACTTGGGGGGGAGGTCTGGGTGGTTTGGCATCTGGCCCTCTTGCAGGGACCTTGAGAGGGGAGATGTTTTTCAGTCTCTAGCCACCTGTTGTTCTCAGAACTCTGAAAACTGCTGACCACCAAGCTCAAGGACATAGACATTTCTGCTTTTGGGTCTGTCTAAAATTTCTTTTTCTTCCACATTTTCAAGCTCATTATTTGACTCTACATAGTTGGTAGAATCAGCACAAAATGAATGTTGTTTTCTCCAAAACACAGTTTTACCATCTAGAAACCTGTGTAGGATACTTGTCCCAAAGAAGTGCACATGCTACATATGACTGTGAGTCCTCTTCACTTGGTTCACAATTTTGGAAGGGAATGACATGCATGAACATGTTCCACGGAATGTCACAAAACAAGTATGATTTTCTCCTGAACCCAAATGTTACAGTATACAAACTTTTGTAGGATACTTCTCCCTAAGAGGTGCACTTCCAGCATTTGACTCTGAATCCTCATCACTGGGTTCACTATTTTGGACATTCATGGCCTGCGTGAACATGTTATATGCAAATGTCGCAAAACAAGTATGATCTTCTCCTGAACACAAAGTGTTCCAGTATAGAATCTTTTGTAGGATACTTATCCCTAAGAAGCACACTTCCAACATTTGACTCTGAGTCCTCCTCACTTGGTTCACCATTTTGAAAAATCAAGGTTTGCGTGAACATATTCCATGAAAACGTCACAAAACCAATGTGATTTTCTCCTGAACATAAAAAGTTACAACATATGAACATCTACAGGATTCTTATCACTGAGAAGTGGAAGTGAAACGTGAATTTGATGCTTCCTCACTTGGTCACTATTTTCAAGCTCATTGCAGGCCTGGACATAGTTGGTAGAATCAGCACAAAACGAATGTTGTTTTCACCAGAATACAAAGTTTTACCGTCTAGAAACCTGTGTAGGATACTTGTCCCAAAGAAGTGCACATGCTACATATGACTGTGAGTCCTTTTCACTAGGTTCACGATTTTGGAAGGGAATGACATGCATGAACATGTGTCATGGAATCGTCGTACAATTAGTGAGATTTCCTCCTGAACACAAAGAGTTACAGTATAGAAACTTCTGTACGACACATTCCCCACCCGGCTCGGCTGGTCGGGAAGCACTTGTGGTCCATCTGGGCCTCACCCCGCGACCTACGTAAGCTCTGCCCTCGCCCACCCACCAGGACCCCAGGTCAGCCCAAGGTACCCAGCTCTGACCCCACCATCCAGCTGGAGCCATGGGCAGGCCTTATGGACAAGGAGGACCTCCCCCTGCGCCTGGGACCCGCCCCAGCTGCCCTCTGGTTAAATAGCTCCAGGACGACGCCCTTATCCTCCCTTTCACCCCACCATGCTCCACTGGTCAGGGCGTGCCCGTGTGGTTGATCCAGGACTCACCCCATGAACTAGTAAGCCCCGCCCGTGCCCGCCCACCAGAACCCCAGGTCAGCCCAAAGGGACCAGGCTCTGACTCCCGCCATCCAGCTGGAGCCCTGCGCAGGGCTGAGGGAAGAGGAGGACCTTCCCCTTTGCCGGGGCCCCACCCCAGCTGCCCTTGGTTAAATAACTTCACGCCCCCATTCTCACATACCCCACCCTGCTCAGCTGGTCAGGACGCACTCATGGTCCAGTTGGGCCTCATCCGCGACCTGGGTAGGTAAGCTCTGTCCCTGCCCACCCCCAAAAACCAAGGCCAAATAATTCAGTTTAGTGAAATTGAAAGATTTTAAGAGTTAAAATGACAATGCCAAAGTCAAAGTGCAAACCCATGAGAAGCAACACTCAAGAAAACAAATTCCCCATTGAAGAAATTAATCCCATAATCTTAGACTCCAACAAGAACAAACCCACGGAAAAAGGCCAAGAAAGCCTTACCCAGGATAACGACATTCAAAATATGATCATTACCATGTTCAATACTATGAAATAGGAAATCTGGGAGCAATTACATAATTGAATCAATCGCTTTGAAGAGGAACACAACAGACATTTGGAGGAGAAAAACAGTGCAAGAAACAAAAACTGCCATAGAGCAGTTAAAACAGATTCAAGCAGAGTTTAAAACTGAGCTACAAGACAAGTTATCTTCAACCCAGAACACTACAGAGAGTCTTATCAACAGAACTAATGAAGCAGAAAACAGAATTTCAGACCTTGAAGATAAAGTGGGAGTACTAACCAGCTCAATGGAAGAGGTTGTTAAAGCCAAAAATATACTTGAGAGAAATATCCAAGAGATATGGGACACCCTGAAGAAGCCTAACATGCGTATTCATGGAATACCAGAGCAAGAATCTCAAAATACCACCCCTGAGGAAATTTTTCAAACGATCACCAAGGAAAACTTTCCTTATCTAAGAAAAGAGAGACCCATCCATATACAAGAGGCATTCTGCACCCCAAACAGATATGACCAAAATAGAAGCATGCCGCGGCAAATAATAGTTAAAACACTCCACATTCAAGATAAAGAACTGGTGCTGAGAGCTTCAAAGGAGAAAAAACAAGTCACTTTTAAAGGTAAACCTATTAAAATAACAAACGACTTCTCAGTCGAAACAGTAAAAGCAAGAAGAGCTTGGGGAGACATACTTCAAGTATTGAATGAGCAAAAATGTCAACCCAGGCTGATTTACCCTGCAAAACTATCAGTCATGATCGAGGGAGAAAGAAAAATTTTCCAGCACAAAGAGAACTTAAAGGGATACATGTCCACCAAACCAGGCCTTCAAAAAATGCTAGAAATGATACTCAAGCGTGAAGAAAAAAACAGGCATATCCAGAACAGAAGGCAAATATAACACCATTAAAAGTGAAGCACTATACTTATAAAAACTACTAAACATAATAAATGTCTGGAATTAACAATAGTTTCTCCATTATAACACTAAATGTTAATGGAATTAATTCACCGATCAAGAGACACAGATTACAAACTTGGATTAAAAATCACAATCCATCAATCTGCTGCCTGCAGGAAACCCATCTCACCACAAAAGATAGGCACGCTCTAAAAACAAAAGGCTGGTCAACAATTCTACAAGCAAATGGAAGCAGAAAAGAGGCAGGGGTAGCAATTATGCTCTCAGACAAAGTGGACTTCAAACCAAAGAAAATTATAAGAGACACGGATGGATACGACATTTAGTCACAGGTACAATTCACCAGGAAGACTTCACAATCCTGAACATTTATGCACCCAATACGAGACCCTCCACATTCATTAAGAAAACCCTACAGCATCTAAAGCAAGAAATCAATCCCCAAACGATAATTCTTGGGGACTTCAACACCGCCCTCTCAGCCCGAGGTAGATCAACAGGTCAAAAGCTTAACAGAGACACTTTGGAACTTAATCAAACCCTTAAAGAAATGGACCTTACAGATCTCTATCGAACTTTTCACCCACGCACAAAAGAATACACATTTTTCTCAGCAGCACACGGAACTTTCTCCAAAATAGATCACATACTGGGCCACAAAACGAATCTACACATGTACAAAAAAGTTGAAATTCTAACCTGTGCTCTGTCAGACCACCATGGCCTAAAGCTGGACATCCACAACACATCAAACAGGAGAAAATACACTAACTCCTTGAAACTTAACAATATGATGCTGAATGAGAACTGGATTCTGGAAGAAATTAAAAAGGAAATTCAAGATATCCTAAAAGTGAATGATAACGAAAATACAACTTACCAAAATCTCTGGGACACAATGAAAGCTGTCCTAAGAGGTAAGTTCATAGCTCTTAATGACTACATCAAAAAAATGGAAACATCAGAAATAAACAACTTAACAATGCCACTTAAAGCTTTAGAGAACCTTGAGCAATCTGATCCCAAATGTAGTAGAAGAGAGGAGATTAGCAAAATAAGGGGAGAAATATCTGAAATCAAGATTAAGAAATCAATAGAAAAAATCAACCATTCAAAAAGTTGGTTCTTTGAAAAAATCAATAAGATTGATACAACCCCTAGCTAAATTAACTAAAAGCAGGAGAGACAAAACCCAAATTAACAAAATCAGAAATGATCTTGGAGTAATCACTCTTGATACCCAAGAAGTCCAGAGAATTATCACATCATATTTCAAAAACTATACTCTGTGAAGTTTGACAATACAAAAGATGGATGAATTTCTAAGTAAACACAACTTACATAAACTGAATCAGGAAGTTTTGAATTATTTAAATAGCCCTATAACATATATGGAAATTGAAGAAGTAATCTCAAATCTTCCCACCAAAAAATGTCCTGGACCAGATGGATTGAGCACAGAGTTCTACCAGACATTTAAGGAGTTAATAACACCAATACTCCTTAAACTGTTTCCATCAAATAGCAAGGAAGGAACACTACCACATTCCTTCTATGAACCTAATATCGTCTTAATCCCAAAACCTAATAAAGATTCACTTAAAAAAGAAAACTATAGGCCGATCTCTCTGATGAACACAGACGCATAGATTCTCAACAAAGTCTTAGCAAATCAGATTCAAAAACATATTAAAAAAATCATTCACGGGGACCAAGTAGGCTTCATCCCTGGCATGCAAGGTAGCATCAACATATGCAAATCAATAAATGTAATTCATCATGTAAACCAGTCCAAAGTCCAAGACCACATGAAACTCTCGATAGATGCAGAAAAAGCTTTTGACAAGGTCCAACAGCCTTTTATGATCAAAACGCTGGACACAGTAGGAATGGAAGGAACCTTTATCAATACAATAAAAGCTGTATACAACAAGCCCAAGCAAGATTATGCTCAATGGGGAACAATTGGAAGCATTCCCACTTCGATCAGGAACTAGACAAGGCTGTCCACTCTCACCACTTCTATTCAATATTGTACATGAAATCTTAGCTGAAGCCATAAGACAAGAACGGGAAAGAAGAGGGATTGAAATCTGCAAGGAAGAAGTCAGGCTATCCCTATTTGCAGATGGACATGATCTTATGCATGAGTGATCCCAAAAACTCCACCAGGAAGCTCCTGGAACTAATTGAGAAGCTTAGCAGGGTGGCAGGATACAAAATAAATGTGCAAAAATCAGAAGCCTTCCTATATGCCCAGAATGAAAGAAGTGAAAAAGCCTCGAGAGAAACAATCCCATTTACTATAGCCCTAAAAAAATGAAATACCTTGGCATAAACCTAACTAAGAAGGTAAAAGACCTTTACAATGAAAACTTTAAAACCCGAAAGAAAGAAATAGCAGAAGACACCAGGAGGTGGAAAGACGTCCCTTGTTCCTGGATTGGCAGAATCAACATCGTAAAAATGACCATACTACCAAAGGCAATATACAGATTCAATGCTATACCAATCAAAATCCCAAAGCAATTCTTCAAAGAAGTTGACAAACAATCTCAAAGTTCATATGGAGGCACAAAAGACCCAGGATAGCAAAAACAATCCTGAGTAATAAAAACACTACTGGAGGTATTGCCATACCAAATGTAAGTCTATACTACAAAT
>JALPQD010001178.1:19388-46638 GCA_023101885.1 Typhlomys cinereus | reverse complement strand
GCTGCCAGTAGCTGGTCAGTCCCAGTAGAAAGGGTGGAAGAAGTTAAAAACTGTGGGCAGGAGGGAAGAGTTTTCTAGCACAGCTTCGGAGAATCTCTCCTCTTCCCAGTTTTCTGTCTGTGGATCCTTTTATCTGGTCTGCTACTGGGAGGTTCCAATGAGATGTAGGGAGGTTCCAATAGGTTCTAGGGCGGTCTTTGTATTGAAATATATTGATCCAGATAATCTCCAGCTAATCTTAATTAATGCCAGGTATGTCAAGCTGAGGCCCAGGATTAACTATCAAAATCCACCCTTTTCAGTTTGACACAGGTCACATTTCCTTAGGCCATTTTTAATCTCCACATAAAAACAGTAAACTCATAATTCCAGCTAACATAATATCCACATACAACCACAAACTCGTTATTTTTCCCCAGATAAATGACAAGGTCCCTTGAGAAATGCTTATCTTTAGTGTCCTATAACACAATATCATAATGTAGATTACAACATTTATCACATAACTATAGATTACAATTACAGAACATAAATATCTTCTTAGTGTATGTGCACATGCACAAGCTCATTCTTGACAGTCTAGACCAGGAACACTCACAGCACATTACAATCCTTGGTTCTGTAACTAGTCACATGGTCTTAGGTAGTATTTGTAACTACTTTCCTCTACTACCCATTTTGTATTTCCTCCACCTTCTGCAAGTACTTTCATAGGTCTTGGCTCTTTGCCTGGAGGGGTTACTCATACCTTCATTCCTGGAGGATCTGGACCATTTACTGTCCTGCCTGTATTGGGTTGTTGTAATTTCCATTGACCTTAATCACAGGACATGGTGTAACAGTCAGCCTGCATAATTGCTGATAAATGACCATTGCAGTGTCCACTCACCCATGGTGTGGTGTGTTTCAGCCCACTCACACACTCATTCACACGACTGCACGGCCTGCTGCAGTGACAAAGAAAGGCTAAGTCCAGCCAACCCCACCTCTGCCTCCATTCCCCAGAGATTCGGCATGGGACAGGAAGTCTGTCAGGGTAGAACTCAAGTTTATTGGGGGGGGGGGAAACAGAGCTTATATAGACAAAAGGCCACAAGGTGCCAAACAGGCATCCAATTGTGTCAAGGTCAACACATCCTTTATGTGCTAGTGCCCAAGTTCAATGTCACTCAGCACAGAGGGCAGGTCAATACCTGAAAACTAATTCGGGGTCCCTGTAATGTGATCAGGGTAATGCCCAAGACATTAGCTCTCAGCGCCATCTTTAGTCCCATGTACTTGTCCATGCCCTGGGGCAAATCCTGTAAGGGCTCAACAGACCATCAAACAGCTTAAGGGAGCAAGGGATTTATTTTCTCTTATTACAGTTCTTAGTCCACCTTGATGCATCAACACCAGGGCTATGGGAACTAGCCACATCATCTCTACATAATGGCTGAGAGAGGGACGATCCTTACTTGCCAGACCAGCATATCTGGCCAAGTGTACAAAGGATGCCAACTTCCTCAACTGGCTGTCAGTATTTTATTCATCTTTTAAGGGCCAGTCCCACCCATTATAGGCTGGGTCTTCCCTATGAGCTAGACATCTCCTGCAGCTTTGTTTAACTCAACCACTAATTCTCCACAAATGTGCCCCGAGCTCAAACCCTCAAACATCAGGTTGACACCTGTACATAACCATGACATAGCTGTGTTCCCATAGTGACTGGGGAATAAATAAGGAAAAGGGATCCATCAAAGGGCACAGGTCATTTACCTTATGCACCATCAGAAGATAGGTGCTAATTATTCCTGATTTCACAGACAAGGAAACTGAGGTTCTAAGAAAGTAAGCAATCAGTGAAGCCACTTCAGTTTTTGAGCATTGCATTGGGAAGAAGATGCAAAATCTGTTCAGCTATGCCCAAATCTGTCTTAATTCAAGAGGAGGGGAAGGAGGGAGGGGGAAAGAGACAGAGACAGAGAGAGACAGAGACAGGAAGGAAATTGAATGCTGGGGACACAGGGCAAATGCCTGGCAAGAAGATACACATGGAGTCCTCTGTCGCACTGACCAGTCTGTTCCGAAGTCGCTTGCAGAGGGATAGCAGATGGGACACTCTCCATGGGGAGTCACTTTCCTCTCTTCTGCTGCATGGGCAACTGCAGGGTGAGCCAAGAGTGAACCGAAGACCCAGGGAACATGCTCAGCAATAGAATGGAGGAGGTGCAAGCGCTGCCACAAGAGGGCGCTCCAGTCCTTGGTACCAAATGGATCTGGATCTGGCCTTGATTAGATGATTCCCTCCAACCTGGGAACCACAGCCAGGAAAAGGTGCACTAGCGTCTCCACCTGGTCTGGTTCCCCGGAAAATAATTAGAATTACAAAAAAAATGTGTTGGAGTACAATTACCTAAGTATTTCACCAAAACCAAATTAAAACAAATAAATTCTATTTATTCAACAAGAAATAACATTTTCCCATTGGTCATGAATATTTTCTGACTTTTCTTACATTACAGTGTTTTGATGTGCTGGACAGGTGGCTCAGGGGTTAAACTTTTGCCTTGCAGGCAGAAGGTCCTGAGTTCAGATCCTAGACCCTACGTATAGAACCAGGCAGAAGTGGATGTGGCCTGCATTTCTGGTCCTGGTAGGGTGGAACCTGTGAATCCCGGGGCAGAGTAAACAAGGAGGAGATGGAGGCGTCCACGGTGGTTCCCGAATTCGTCCGTGGTTCTACACACACGCGCGCGTGTGCACACATGCATGCATGGACAATTGAATAAAATAATAAAAAAAAAAAAATGTTTAATAACACATTGGAACTAGGCAACTACAGTTCTCCAAAAATATCTGCTTGTAAATGACATTTTGAGATGTTTTCCCCAAGTGCCATGAGACCTTTTGTTTAGTATCACAGTCATGGATTCTGCTGCCACTCATAACTTGATATCAATATTCAGAAATGAAAATGTGTTTCATTTCCATTGGAGAGCAGGTACAGTACTGTCTTTCCATCAACTTTATATATCCCCTGAATTCTGCTCATGGGCTCCAGGTTAAGCACTTTAACTGCTGAGACCTGGATCCAGCATCCTGTTCTGGCTCCTCTAGGACACAGGAAAACTGATCTTTCTTTGTCTTGGTTTCTGTTGATGAGATATTGTGCAGCGGTGTGTCTGTGATAAATGGATGAAAAATCAGAGACAACAAACTGGACTTGCTATGGGGGTCTTCATACTTCCCTAGCCTCCCTTGGTGTGATCAGAATGAAAGAAACTAGAAGATGGAAATTCTCAAGCACACAATGAAGATGTATATATGTATATGTCCAAGATCAATTTTATCACTGTTGGCTGGTTTCCTCAGGGCAGAATCAGGGGTTCCTACGATGTGGTTGTCTTAGTTAATTTTCTGTTAGTGTAACTGAATACCACAGACTGTGTAGTTTATAAAGAACAAAGTTATGTTACTCATGATTCTGGAGACTAGGAAATCAACTATCAAGGTACTGGCATCTAGTTGGTCACATCTTGCTACATTACTCAGCAGAGGGCATTACATAGAAAAACAAAGCAACTACTCTAGCTGACATCATTTTTCTTCTTATAAGTCTAGTAATTCCCCCCCAATAGTCCCATTCTCATTGACTCAACAAATCCTAATTGCTTCCAGAGACTCCAATCTCCAAATTCCAATACTTATGGATTTGGGTGTTGTTTGCAATCTGTAAACTTGTGGAAGACACATTTAGATTTATCAGGGATCACAGAGCTTCTTATTCTTCAATTCTTAAGCCATCGTAATGGGCCAATGCTGATCTTATAATCTTCACTCTCCATTTTGTTTTCTTCTCAGAGACTTAATTCTTCACACATTTAATTAGAATCAATGCTTACTAAAGACTGAGACCTACTTCCAACTTCATTTTAACTATCATTTTCAGTGTTTCAATTATAGATCATCTTTTCTTGTCTCTTTTTGGATTTTTGCATGTTTAGATTGGGTGTGCAGTGTGTGGACACATTCTCGGTTGTGTGTGTGTCCATGGAGACCCAAGGGTGACTTCAGGAATCATCCTTGATTGCCCCACCTCCTTACTGCTTTGCCTGGGTTTTCCCTGACTCTTCTTTTCCTGCCCAGCCAGATGTCTTGGCTGCCACTTTACCATTATCTCCTGGCCCTTTTCCATGGGTCTGGCATCTGAACGCAGGTTCTTTTGCTTGTGAGACAAAGGCTTAACCCATGGGCTGTCTCTCTAACCCTTGATCATCTTTTCAAAAAAGTACAGTGATCCCTGTGGAAGAGAGACAGAACATGTTAAATAGCCACCAGGACCTGATAGAGTCATTCTATTAGTGTTGAGAATTCTAATCTTCTTCATTTTAAGTGAAAGCTCTTTGTTCCATTAATCCTATGTAGCTGGAAATGAATTTTGTTATCTTGGCTCTTTGTATTTTCTGATAAATCTTACCTCTTTTTTTAAAAAAAAACATTTATTTTAACTTTCAATATCATTTTGTTTTTGGTTTTTCTTGGAAATACCATGGAATCAAAGTTTCTATTTGAACCTTGTAATTTGAGAGTCCTTCTTTAAAAACCTCTTTATTTTGTTTTTCTTTGCTTGTGGACAAGTTCTCAACTGAAAATACAGATAAGCACAGAACACTAACCACACTCTATTTCACTGTTTCCTGGACTAGGAGTAAGTACTGTTTTCTGGACTAGGCCATGCAGCTTTCTCTTTGATTATGTTAACTCTCTCTTTACAGTATATTCCTTTTCTCCTATATAGTCTGTTCTGACCGCTTACCTAGGTTCCTCACATACACATTCTTCCAGCCCTGAGGGAGGCAAGCGGGCCTGGAAAGCTGAGAAGGGCAACTTAGAGCAACTCTACTCCAGACTGCTGTGGAACTGCTCTGTCCATTTCCTGAGGTTCCCTTTTCCACAGTATTGGAAAGAGAAGGGCCATATAGTGAGGATATGGAGGACTGATGGAGGAGGTAACTGTGCTCATCTTGAAATATGCCATCACTCTTTTGCAATCCTGTCTTTAAAGGTAGAAGCTAATTCTTCCTCTGTCACACTATAATTCAGTGTTAGAGCTAGAGGTGGCTGTCAGCAGGCTTAGTATGTGCAGAAGGCTGGTCTGCTTCTAGTTCCATTCCCCTCACGATATAGCCCTTCAGGATTCTGACCAAAGGTTAGGGTTTCACTCTTGCTGGGCTGGACTTAATTTCTTGGCTTTTGAGCTGAAAATACTATAGTTCAGGGTGAGGGCTGAAACCTTTTTCAGAATTGATACTTTCCTCAAAGGAACAATTATGAGTTCTTTCTTTAACTGGTATTTGACTCTATAATTCTTCCCTAATTTGTGATCTCACTGATACTTTTATCAGTGGATTTTCAATGTTCATTTACTCATTCTTGGTATGATGATTTTTCCAATTAAGATTTCTAGGTTTAAATGATATGTATAAGCTACTGTTAAAGCAAATTCAAATGTGAGAAATTTCTTCCTTTCTTCCATTGCCTTTGAC
Source organism: Typhlomys cinereus (assembly GCA_023101885.1). Lineage (NCBI taxonomy): Eukaryota > Metazoa > Chordata > Mammalia > Rodentia > Platacanthomyidae > Typhlomys > Typhlomys cinereus. The sequence goes on along the minus strand of JALPQD010001178.1, from coordinate 41,110 downwards.
AAGGTCTCAGTATGCAGTGCAGGCTAGCCTATCTGTATCCTCCTGCCTCAGTCTCTCTAGGGCTGAGATGAGAGGCATGTGTCATACACTCAGCTCTTAAATATTATTTTCCAAATCTTTCCCCTCCAATTTCCCTTGTTCAATCTTCACAATGTGATCATGCAACAAAATAAAGCAAAGCTTGAGTAAAGTGGTCATTTATAGTTTGGTTAATACAGTCGCTATTCAAATGCTCTCTCCCAGTAGATTTAGGCATCTAGTTAAGAGAGAAATCTAGAACATTTTAAACAAAGGACCCAAGAGAGACACCAAAGAGATTCAGTGTTTTCTTTCTTGTGCAATTTAAAGTTTCTCTGTGTCTGGGGGATGTAAATCAGTAGTAGAACACAGTATATGCAAGGTCCTGGATTCAATTAGTAGCACCACAAAATTATTTTTCTCTGAAACTACCATTGCACTACTTTAAAGTTTCTTTAGCTTTCTGTGCCTGCTTGGCATTTCACCTCTATTGCTTAATGTCTTTGTTAAATTATCTATGATGCAGCCAGAGGAAGGAACAATACTGAATGGGAGTCATAGCTAGAAGATTGAATGCAAAGCGTTTCAAGACAGAAAAAATATTTTGATGTGTATAGGGGGATCTATGCTGGCCTTCCCATGGTCTTTTGAACTGATCAGACCGGACAGCAAGATCAGCAGTTGAGATACTTTTTCTCCTACTCATTGGCCTGTAAAGAGCTCTTGCTTTCTCTGTGACTGAGTCTAAAGCTGGAAGTGGTGCCACATGGCTAACAATGTTCTTTCCTTTACAATAGTTTACCCCAGATAGACACAGCATGTTTCCACAGCAACCTTGGAAAATACAGAAGTTCCTGTAAGATTTAGCAGAAAATATACTTATCTGAAACTGTTGATTGTTTGAGAACATACTAAATCACAAATATTTATTCCTAGTATATAATTGCTGATTGCTCAACAACATAGTAAATCATTAATGTCTTTAAGTATTCCCTTGTATGCTTTTTGTTATTCATTTTGAGCTTCTAAATTTTATTCTGGGTTAAATGGATACATATACATTAAACTATGGCAATCATCCAGAATCAGTAACCATAGAGAAAATAACAAAGAACAAGAAAATTTTGTACGAACAAGAAGCTTAACCACTTAACCAAATAAAATTGTCTTAGTGTCAGTCTGCTGAGACCCCTCCAACTCTGGCCTGGTTTCAATTCTGCTGATCCCATTCAGAAACTCTGCATTGATTTGTAAGTGCAGGCACTTATAGGTGGTACCCGACATGGAGGCTTGAATACGAGAGAATTTCTTTTTTAGGTTAAGGCGAGGAATCCTTGGGAGAACTGAACATATACACAGAATAAGGTAAGTTCTGAGAGACTTAACTGGAGGTAAAGAAAATGGAACATGGCTCAAAGAAAGAATTCTGTTTATGGAATTTTAAAACAATGTTAAAAGCAGAAGGGTGAAAGTAAATAAGAAGATTGACTTGGTTTTTAGATTTAGTTGCAGATTTTCATCCTTCCTTTCCTAAGAAGAAACTTCAGGTCCCAGAACTTGGTGTCATATTGGGCAAAGGTTACAGTCAGATTTAGAATTGAGGGCCAGAGAAAGTTTTTCCTGATGTTTTTAAGCTATGAAAAGAAATTAAGAAAATTGGACAAAAATGACAGCATGAAAGTTGAGAGCAGGACTGATGATTTGAAAGATAAATTCAAAGTGTCTCTGAGGACCTTACAGAATTTCCTGAGGATGCAGCATTTGAAACAGTTGCTGCTCCAACTTCATGAGTTTCTCTTGGCTCCTGCTCTTGTGCTGCCAACTTTGTCATTTTGTTCTCTAAGACATTTTAAGCCTTTCTTTTCTATGAGATCAATTGACTGAGATTCAGGTATGGAAAAATTTTGTGCATGTTTGCTGAGTCTTCAGCTGAAGTACTCAAGATATCCATGCTGCTCCCATAGCTTCATGCAGTCCTTTACAAGCCTCTTTACAGGATGCTAGTGAAAGGCAGGGAAATATTTATGATTTTTCAGTCTCAGAGGTGCCTGACCCTAATAATCAAGGACAAGTGCTTTTTGTCCACTGGTTTTTAACACATTAAAAGAGCTCACACAATCTGGTGCTTAATATGGGGTGATGACCTTTTGACTCAGGAGGCACTTACCCTTCAGAATGGAAAAGTCTGTCTAAAGCATGTCTAAATGGTGATGATAACTTACTGTGGAATCTAAATATTATGAACAATGTGTAATGCATGCTAATAAAAATGCTAGAATCATGTTACAATTGTCTATGACATGTTAGTTGGGGAAGGACAGTGGAGACATAATCAGCAAGTGAATTACTCTTCTGAAACTCATGGACAAATTAAAACTTTGGTCCTTCAAGCTTGGAGAAGACTGCCTGATTTAGGCAGAAAGACAGAGGAACTTTCAAAAATAAGACAAGGGCCAGAAGAAGCCGTGTCATGATTTGTCTCCAGATTATGCAGACTATAGTCATGGATGGAGAAGCAGGCATGCTGTTAGTCAAACAATTGGCTTTGGAAATGCAAAGAGAAAACCCATAAAGCCACCCCAGAAGAGATGTTTAACATTATCATTAATGAAAATTTCCACATCTAAGGAAAAAGAGTCCCATCCAAGTATAAGAGGTGTACCATTCAGATATGAAAAACAGAAACTCACCATGATAAGGTATAGTCGAAACAACACAGATACATGACAAAAACAATGTGCTGAGACCATCAAGAGAAAAAAATCAAGTCACATTTAAAGGTAAGCCTATTGAATAACAGCTGATTTTTCAATGGAAACAGTAAAAGGCAAAAGAGTTTAGAAAGTTATATTTCAAGTCATGAATAGGCACAAATGCTATACCCATCAAAACTGTCATCCATGATTGAGGTTGAAAGAAAAACCTTCCATCATAAGGACATGCTAGGCTTACATGAACACACAAACCAGCCTATAAAAGATGCTAGAAAATACTTAAGCTCAAAGAAAAGTAAAAACATATACAAGAGGACAGAAGAAAAATAATACCAACACAACTTACTAGCAAAGACACACACACATAAAAAACATGGAAAATGACAGGAGCCAACTAGCATTTCTCAATTATAATTCTAAATGTTAATGGAATTCACTCTCCAATCAAGGCATAGATTACAACCATGGATCAAATATCACAACCCACAATTTGCTGCCTTCAGGAAATACATCTCACCATAAAGAACACATTTTCTCAGAGCAAAAGGCTGGTCAAAAGTACTGCAAGCTAATGGAAAAAGGAAACAAGCAGGAGTAGCAATTCTGACATCTGACAAAATAGACTTCAAATAAAAAAATAATTAGAGACACAGAAGAAGGATACTAATCAAAGAAACAATTCATCAGGAAGACTTGTAATACTAAACATATACACACTTAATATAAGCTCAGCCACATTCATTAAACACACTTTAACATTAAAATGACAAATCCACCAAACACCATAATAGTAGGGGACTTAACACTCCACTGTCACCATTGAAAAGTCAACAAGCCAAAAACTGAACAAAGATACACTGGAGCTTAGTCAAACCATAATCAAATAGACCTGACTGATTTCTACACAACTTCCATCCCAACAATAAGGAATACACATTTTTTCAGCAGTCCATGGAACTTCTCCAAAATAGACCACATACTGGGCACAAAGCAAACCTCCACATATCCAGGAAAGTTGAAATAATACCCTTTACCCTATTTAACCACCATGGAATAAGCTAGACATCCACAACAAAGCAAAGTCAGAAAATAAAAATTTTGGAAATTAAATACCATGATACAAACGAGAATGTGTTTGGCAGGCAGAAGTCAAAAGGGAAATTAAAAAACTCCTAGAAATAAATGATAATGAAAAAACAACATGTTAAAATCTAGGGTATGTTGAAGGCAGTACCAAGAGGATTTATAGCTCTCAATGCCTATGTAAAAAAAAGGAACATCACAGTGAACAACTTAGCAGTGCAACTTAAAGCTTTAGAGAGACAAAAGCAATCCAATCCCAAAATAGTAGATGATAAGAAATTAGTAAAATCAGGGGAGAAATATCCAAAATTGAGATAAGGAAAATGATGCAAAGAATCAACCAAACAAAGAGCTGGTTCATTAAAAAATCAATATGATTGACAAAGCCTTAGCCAAATTAACCAAAGCCAAAAGAGATAAAACCCAAACAAATAAAATTAGAGATGAAAGTGGAGGCATTTACAACTGATGCCAGGAAATTCAGAGAATCATAAGTCATACTTCAAAAATTTATACTCTACAAAGTTTGACATCAGAAAGAAATGGATGAATTTCTTAATATGCATAGCTTGCCCAAATTGAATCAGGATGAATCAAATTATTTAAGCAGTTCTATAACAAGTGTGAAATTAAAGATATAATTACAAATCTCCACACCAAAAGAAGAAGGACCAGGACCAATTGCGAAATCTACCAAACATTTGGACAACAACTGATACACTACTTCTTAAGCTATTCCATAAAATAGCAAAGGAAGGAACACTCTTAAATTCTTTCTACAAAGCTAATATTACACTAATCCCAAAACCAAATAAAAATACAATAAAAAGAAAACTTTTAGCCAATCTCATTTATGAGCACAGATGGAAAGATCCTCAACAAATGTTTAGCAAGCCAGATTCAAAAACATATAAAAAAATCATTCACTATAATCAAGTAGTAGTATGCCAGGCACACAAGGTTCAACATACACAAAATGATAAATGTAATCCATCATATAAACAAATCAAAGGATCAAAATCACATCATTCTCTCCATAGATACAGAAAAAGCCTTTGACATGATCCAACATCCCTTTATTATCAGGAGACAAAATTCCTGGAATGGAAGGAACATACATCAATATAATTAAACAGCTATCTACAACAAGCTTACAGCAAGGATCATTCTAAATGGTGAAAAACTTGAAGGATTCCCTCTTCCATCAGGAACTAGGCAAGGTTGTCCATTCTTACCACTTTATTCAATATCATACTGGAAGTCTTAGCTAGAGCTATTAGACAAGGGAAGGAAATAAAAGTACAAATTGGAAGATAAGTCCCTATTAGTAGAGGATATGATCCTTTATCTGAGAGACCCCAAACACTTCCAGAAAACTCCTGGAACTAATACATAATTTCAGGAGGGTGGCAGGGTACAAAGTTAATGTTCAAAAATCAGTGACTTTCTTATACAACAGGATGAAAAAGGAGCGTGCCTATCTTTTGTGGTGAGATGGGTTTCCTGCAGGCAACAGATTGATGGATTGTCATTTTTAATCCAAGTTTGTAATCTGTGTCTCTTGATCAGTGAATTAAGTCCATTAACATTTAGGGTTATAATGGAGAAACTATTTTTAATTCCAGACATTTATTATGTTTAGTAGCTTTTATAAGTATATTGCTTCGCTTTTAATGGTGTTGTATTTGCCTTCTGTTCTCCTGGATATGCCTGTTTTTTTCCGCTTGCGTATCATTTCTAGCAGTTTTTGAAGGCCTGGTTTGGTGGCCATGTATCCCTTAAAGTTGTCTTTGTGCTGGAAAATTTTTCTTTCTCCCTCGATCATGACTGATAGTTTTGCAGGGTAAATCAGCCTGGGTTGACATTTTTGCTCATTCAATACTTGAAGTATGTCTCTCCAAGCTCTTCTTGCTTTTACTGTTTCGACTGAGAAGTCATTTGTTATTTATTAGGTTTACCTTTAAAAGTGACTTGTTTTTTCTCCCTTGAAGCTCTCAGCACCAGTTCTTTGTCTTGAATGTGGAGTGTTTTAACTATTATTTGCCGCGGCGTGCTTCTATTTTGGTCGTATCTGTTTGGGGTGCGGAATGCCTCTTGTATATGAATGGGCCTCTCTTTTTTTAGATGAGGAAAGTTTTCCTTGATGATCGTTTGAAAAATTTCCTCAGGGGTGGTATTTTGAGATTCTTGCTCTGGTATTCCATGAATACGCATGTTAGGCTTCTTCAGGGTGTCCCATATCTCTTGGATATTTCTCTCAAGTATCTTTTTGGCTTTAACAACCTCTTCCATTGAGCTGGTTAGTACTCCCACTTTATCTTCAAGGTCTGAAATTCTGTTTTCTGCTTCATTAGTTCTGTTGATAAGACTCTCTGTGGCGTTCTGGGTTGAAGATAACTTGTCTTTAGCTCAGTTTTAAACTCTGCTTGAGTTTGTTTTAACTGCTCTATGCCACTTTTTGTTTCTTGCACTGTTTTTCTCAACTCCTCCAGATGTCTGTTGTGTTCCTCTTCAAAGCGATTGATTCGATTATTTAATTCCTCCCGGATTTCCTCTTTCATAGTATTGAACATGGTAATGATCATATTTTGGAAGACCTTATCCTGGGTGAGGCTTTCTTGGCCTTTTTCCGCGGGTTTGTTCAACAATTCTACAAGCAAATGGAAGCAGAAAACAGGCAGGGGTAGCCATTATGCTATCAGACAAAGTGGATTTCAAACCAAAAAAAATTATAAGAGACACGGATGGATACTACATTTTAGTCACAGGTACAATTCACCAGGAAGATTTCACAATACTGAACATATATGCACCCAATACGGCCCCTCCACATTCATTAAGAAAACCCTACAGCATCTAAAGCAAGAAATCAACCCCCAAATGATAATTCTTGGGGACTTCAACAGCGCCCTCTCAACATGGGATAGATCAACAGGTCAAAAGCTTAACAGAGACACTTTGGAACTTAATCAAACCCTGAAAGAAATGGACCTTACAGATCTCTATCGAACTTTTCACCCATGCACCAAATACACATTTTTCTCAGCAGCACACGGAACTTTCTCCAAAATAGATCACATATTGGGCCACATATACAAGAAAGTTGAAATTCTAACCTGTGCCCTGTCAGACCACCACGGCCTAAAGCTGGACATCCACAACACATCAAACAAGAGAAAATACACTAACTCCTGGAAACTTAACACTATGATGCTGAATGAGAACTGGATTCAGGAAGAAATTAAAAAGGAAATTCAAGATTTCCTGAAAGTGAATGATAACGAAAATACAACTTACCAAAATCTCTGGGACACAATGAAAGCTGTTCTAAGAGGTAAGTTCATAGCTCTTAATGCCCACGTCAAAAAAATGGAAACATCAGAAATAAACAACTTAACAATGCAGCTTAAAGCTTTAGAGAAACTTGAGCAATCTGATCCCAAAAGCAGTAGAAGAGAAGAGATTAGCAAAATAAGGGGAGAAATATCTGAAATCGAGACTAAGAAAACGATAGAAAAAATCAACCAATCAAAAAGCTGGTTCTTTGAAAAAATCAACAAGATTGATACACCCCTAGCTAAACTAACCAAAAGCAAGAGAGAGAAAACCCAAATTAACAAAATTAGAAATGAACATGGAGTTATCACTACTGATACCCAAGAAATCCAGAGAATTATAACATCATATTTCAAAACCTTATACTCTGTGAAGTTTGACAACACAAAAGAGATGGATGAATTTCTAAGTAAACACAACTTACCTAAATTGAATCAGGAAGTTGTGAATGATTTAAATAGTCCTATAACAAATAAGGAAATTGAGGAAGTAATCTCGAATCTTCCCACCAAAAAAGTCCTGGACCAGATGGATTCAGCACAGAGTTATACCAGACATTTAAGGAGTTAATAACACCAATACTCCTTAAACTGTTCCATCAAATAGCAAAGGAAGGAACACTACCAAATTCCTTCTATGAAGCTAATATCGTTTTAATCCCAAAACCTAATAAGATTCACTTAAAAAAGAAAACTATAGGCCATCTCCCTGATGAACACAGACACAAAGATTCTCAACAAAGTCTTAGCAAATCGGATTCAAAAACATATTAAAAGATCATTCATGGGACCAAGTAGGCTTCATCCCCGGACACAAGGTTGGTTCAACATACGCAAATCAATAAATGTAATTCATCATGTAAACCAGTCCAAAGTCCAAGACCACATGATACTCTCGATAGATGCAGAAAAAGCTTTTGACAAGATCCAACAGCCTTTTATGATCAAAACGCTAGAGACAGTGGGAATGGAAGGAACCTTAATCAATATAATAAAAGCTAGATACAACAAGCCCACAGCAAGGATTATGCTCAATGGGGAACAATTGGAATCATTCCCACTTTGATTAGGAACTAGACAAGGCTGTCCACTCTCACCACTTATATTCAATATTGTACTTGAAGTCTTAGCTGAAGCCATAAGACAAGAAAGGGACATAAGAGGGATTCAAATTGGCAAGGAAGAAGTCAAGCTATCCCTATTTGCAGATGACATGATCTTTTTTTTTTTTTTTTTTTTTAAAGGCCTTAGTTCTTTATTTATTTTTGAACTTCAGCTATTTGATGATCAAGTAAAATGAGCATTGACAAGATGTCAATAGTTAAAACAGATGATTTATGTTAAGTAAATTCTTTATTTTTTTTCTTTTCTTTTTTTTTATTAAAAAATTTAATTATACATTTTAAAATTTTTTACCAGTTCCCTCCCTCCCCCCTTCTCCCCCCCCTTCCCCCAGTGCCTCCCCCCCAATTCCCAGAGAGTCCTTTATTGTATACGCCTAACTCTTCATTGGGTCCTCCTCTCCGATGACATATAAGGACCCAGTGGCATTTCCATAAGCCCTTTCTCTTGTTCCCCTTAAGCATAAGAGACATGATCTTATACCTGAGGGATCCCAAAAACTCCACCAGGAAGCTCCTGGAACTAATTGAGAAGTTCAGCAGGGTTGCAGGATACAAAAAATGTGCAAAAATCAGAGGCCTTCCTATATGCCCAGAATGAAAGAAGTGAAAAAGCCTTGAGAGAAACCATACCATTTACTATAACCCCTAAGAAAATGAAATACCTTGGTATAAACCTAACTAAGGAGGTAAAAGACCTTTACAATGAAAACTTTAAAACCCTAAAGAAAGAAATTGCAGAAGACACCAGAAGGTGGAAAGACCTCCCTTGTTCCTGGATTGGCAGAATCAACATTGTAAAAATGACCATCCTACCAAAGGCAATATACAAACAATGCTATACCAATCAAAATCCCAAAGCAATTCTTCAAAGAAGTTGACCAAACAATCTCAAAGTTCATATGGAGGCACAAAAGACCCAGGATAGCAAAAACAATCCTGAGTAACAAAACACAGCTGGAGGTATTACCATACCAAACCTAAGTCTATACTACAAATCCATAGTTATAAAGACAGCCTGGTACTGGCTCCAAAATAGACACACAGATCAATGGATAAGGATTGAAGACCCAGATATAAGCCCACAAAGTTACAGCCATTTGGTCTTTGACAAAGGGGCCCAAAGAATCCAATGGAAAAAGAACAGCATCTTCAACAAATGGTGCTGGCAAAACTGGATCTCCACATGCAGAAGATTAAAGCTGGACCCGTACTTGTCACCATGTACAAGACTTAATTCCAAATGGATCAAGGACCTTGATATCAGGCCAGAGACTTTAAAAACCATAGTTGAAAGGATAGGGAACTCCCTCGAGCTGATTGGGCTAGGCCAACACTTCCTAAACAGACATCCAATGGCACAGTCACTGCTACCAACTCTCAACAGTTGGGATCTTGTGAAATTAAAGAGCTTCTGTTCAGATAAAGAGATTGTCACACGAGCTCAAAGGCAACCCACAGAATGGGAGAAAATCTTCACTAACCACATATCTGACAGAGCTCTACTGTCCAGAGTGCACAAAGAACTTAGAAAATAAACTCCAAGGAAAACACTGGCCCAATTAAAAAATGGGCCCTGGAACTTCAAAGAAACTTTACCAGGGATGAAATTAAAATGTCTAACAATTATCTTAAAAAATGCTCCACTTCCTTCGCCATCAGGGAAATGCAAATCAAAACTTCCCTGAGATATCATCTCACCCCGGTCAGGATGGCAAAATCCACAATACAAACAACGATAAATGCTGGAGAGGATGTGGAGAGAGGGGAACTCTCCTACATTGTTGGTGGGAATGCAGGCTCATACAGCCACTCTGGCGAGCCGTCTGGAGATTCTTAAAGAAATTAAAGATTGAAATGCCATATGACCCTGCTATCCCACTTTTGGGAATAACCCCCCATGCAGCAGAGGTTCGCCTCGATAGCACAAGCTCGACCTGTTCATAGCAGCACTGTTTACAATAGCAAAGTCATGGAATCAACCTAAATGTCCAACAGTTGACGAGTGGATAAGGAAACAGTGGTACATCTATACAATGGAGTACTACTCAGCCATCAAAATGATGAATTACTGGAATTGCTGGGAAATGGATGTCATTAGAAAGAATTATATTAAGTGAAGTATCCCAAACCCAGAAAATTAAGCGCCGTATGTACTCCCTAATAGGTGGCTCCTAGTACCAAACTCACCCAGCCCACATTGAGACACTCAAAAGTAAACCTATGTAATACGGTAATTGCAAGGATTGTGAACAGGAGGGATGGGGTTGGAGGGCCACACCAGAAACAAGGAGAGAGGGGACCATGTTACAGCAGAGAAAATAGGCCTCCATTAAGGTCTGCAAGTAAGTAATGAGAAACCTGGTTAAGTTCACAGACGTTCTTTCCTGATCTCACCAGAAGGGGAGGGCATATAGTCTAGCAGATAAAAAGTAATCATTTTGCAAATGGGTGATGGACCCCTCCCTCAGTGTGGTTTCCTACTCTTATTACATCTACCTTTGAATGTGCTATTATAACAAGACTCCAGTTTAACAGCTTTTTGTCTCTGGCCAGGGGGTGACATACAGTGCCCAGCAGAATGGAGTGAAGGGAATTGCAGGAGCAGCAAAACTGCAAAGAAAATCAACAAAACCACAATCCAGAACTTCAGAGGACTATATATCAATCACATAGAACTAGGCCAGCCTAACTCTCTCCCCATCCTGGAGCTCAGGGACATTTGCGGAGAGGAGGCAGTAAGATTGTAAGAACAAAAGGATGGGAGGAGCAACGATTTGCAAGATTCTCAACAATAGTTGGGGCCAAAGCAATCATAATGGGACTTTGCATGCCCTGCGCAATGTCCAGCGCACTGTTGCCCTCATAAGTCTAGCATCTGTTAAGGGCACCGAGACCCCTGGAGGCAAGGGATTGACAGCCATAGTAGTGATCTTATGCTTAAGGGAACAAGAGAAAGGGCTTATGGAAATGCCATTCAGTCCTTATATGTCATCGGAGAGGGACCCAGTGGAGAGTTCGACGTACACAATAAAGGACTCTCTGGGAATTGGGGGGGAGGCACTGGGGGAAGGGGGGGGAAGAGGGGTTCGGGGGGGGGGGGAGGGGGGAGGGAGGGAACTGGTAAAAAATTTTAAATGTATAATTAAATTTTTAATAAAAAAAAGAAAAAGAAAAAGAAAAAAAAGGATGAAAAAGAAGAAAGTAAAACCAAAAATGAAATGCCTTGGGTTAAATATAGCCAAGGATGTGAGAGACCTGTACAATGAAAACTTTAAAATTTGAAAGAAAGAAATTAAGACCTACCATGCTCCTGGATCAGTAGAATTAGCATCATAAAAATGGCCATCATAGAAGTAGACAGGCAGGAGGGTAGGAGGGAGTGGTGGAATGGATTGATGAAGGAAAGAGAGAAGGATGGGAGGGGAGGGGATGAAGGGAAGCAGAGATAAGTACTCAATATGTTTGTAAAACCATAAAAATAAAATTTAAAAAAATGTCAAAATGGCTGTCCTACCAAAAGCAATACACATGTTCAATGTTATACCAATCAAAATTTCAAGATAATTCTTCACAGAAATTGGCAAGGCCATCTCAAAATTCATATGGAAGCACAAAAAGCCTAGGATAGTTAAAGTAATCCTGAGTAATAAAAACTATGCTGGAGGAATCACAATGCCAGTCCGTAATCTATACTACAAATCCACAGTAATAAACACAGCATGGTTCTGACTCCAAAACAGACACATAGATCAATGGCTAGGCCAAAGACCCAGAATAAGTCCCTACATGTCCAGTCATCTGATTTTTGACATAAGGGTCCAGAAAACTCAATGACGAAGAACAGCATCTTCAACAAATGGTGCTGGCAAGCTGGACGTCCACATGCGAAAGATTGAAACTGGACCCTTACTTGTCACCATGTATGAAAATCAACTCCAAAGGAATCAAAGGCCTTAACATTAGAACAGAGACAATTAAAAATCCTAGAAAGAGTAGGTAGTCCCCTCGAAGTGTTGGCCTAGGCCGACATATTTTAGATGGGACCTCAACAGCACAGGAAATAAAAACAACTCTCAACAAATGGGATCTCATGAAATCAGAGTTTTAGTTGAGCTAAAGATACTGTCAACCTAGCAAAGGACAACCCAAAAAATAGGAGAAAATCTTCACTACCACATGTCTGATAGAGGACTAATATCTAAAGTGCACAAAGAACCCAAAAATTAAACACCAAGAGATAAACAGCCCAAGGAGAAAATGGGTCATTGAAATTAAGAGAAATATTTCTCAGGAAGAAATTGAAATGTCCAACAAATACCTTTAAAAAATGTTCCACCTCCTTAGCCATCAGAGAAATGCAAATCAAAACTACTCTGAAATATCATCTCACACTGGTCAGAATGGTGAAATCCAAAAGACATGCAACAGTGCATGCTGGAGAGGATGTGGGGAGAAGGGAACCCTCATATATTACTGGTGGAATGCAGACTTGCACATTCACTATGGTGATAGTGTGGCAGTTCCTAAAAGAGTAAAAGTGAAATGCCATATGACCCTGCTATACCACTGCTGGGAATAGTTCCCAAAAATGCTTCATCATCTTATAGTGACACACACATATATCCATATTCGTTGCAGCACTATTCATAATAACAAAGTCATGGTATCAACTAGATTTCTGATAGTTGACAAACTGGATAATGAAAATGTGGCACATATACACGTGATGGAATACTACCGGCCATCAAAAAATGAATTAATGAAATTTGCTGCTAAATGGATGGAGCTGGAAGAAATCATTCTGGGCAAGGTATCCCAAGCACCGAAAAAACAGATGTTGCATGTTCTCCCTAGTAAGTGGAACCTAATTCCAAGCCCTCATAATGACATACTCAAGGGAAAATCTTTTTATTACCTATACAAGTATGAAGGATTTGAAATAAGAAGGTAGGGCAAAAAAGACCCAAAGAGAATGAATGAAGACAAAGAAAAAAGTTCCAACTGAGAAATAAGACCATTGTTAAGAAAGATCCTTAATTAATAAGATATCTGATCCAATCTACAGTCAGTCTCTTTCCTGATCTTGGTGCTTGAGTGGTTTGAAGCACCAGATATGTGTTCCCTTTCGTTGGGGGGAGAGTGATTAATAGACAGCTGGATCATGTCCTGGAGGTTGACCCTACCCAGTACTGTGCCTTACTCCTGATCCTACCTCCCTTTCAAGCCTGCTCTTACATAAAGGCCTCTCTTTAACAGTTTCCATATTGTTGGATAAGAGAGGCTCTCAACACTCAGATAGGATGCAGCCTTGTGCAGTGCAAGAATAGCAAAATGGACAACAACAAACTACCTGAATACAGAACACTGACAACCGTACAATGTTCACCTGGAACCAAGCCAGCCAAACCTCTCTCCATTTGGAGGCTCAAGGAACTTTCTGGAAGAGGGGCCTGTAAGAGCAAAGATGGAGAGTTCTGTTACTGGACAGGTCACTCCACTCCCAAGATAGGGCTGCTGCAGCCAGGACCTCACAGGCAATGTGACATGACTCAACCTGATCTGCCACGGTGGTGGACATGTCAGCATTCCCTTATAGACTGGCACGGACCTCAGGAGAAAAGAGTTTCAGGCCGTAGGATCATTAGGAGCAAGGGGTCAGCTAGAGGTAGGGGAGTACACATATCAGTGGGCCGTCCAAGGAAGGGCCTCTCTGTCACGAGGCCTGAATCCCCATGAGAACAGATGACATAGAGGGACACCAGGATCTAAATCCCCAAAACAAAGCAATAAAAATGTAAACAATACAGGGTCATTCTCTATGTCACCCTTGGACCTGCACAGGCACACACCCAAGTACCCTCTTGTACACATGACCACACACATGGGCAAGTGTGCACACAACACACATATACACACACTCAGAAACAATTTTCTTGATAGACCAAGGAGAGATATCCAACAGTAAAGTATCAGTCACATAAACATAAAGACCTCATGAGGTTCAAACTATCAGCATTTGGTCAATCTGATGACAGTTAATGTTGATGAGCAGGAAATAGAAGCTATTTTACATTCTAAATTTTTGCGGTATAAGTTAATGGTATAAATTTCTGGTATAAATTAATGTGGTTATAAATATAATACCTTGATTCCACCTGGCTGCATTTAAACTGTAGTACCAGGCTGGAGAGATGGATGAGGGCTAAGCTTCTGCCCCTAAAACAGTAAGACTTCAGTTCAGATCCTGGATCCCATGTAAAAATGCCAGGTTAGAAATGGTGGCCTGCACTTCTAGCTCTGGAAAAGTGGAGCCTGGGAATTTCCAGAGCAAAAAAGAAGAGGTAGAGCAATCCAAGATGACTTCCAAAGTCACTCTTTGGCCTCAACAGGCATACATAAGTGCCCTCAACACACAGGGACACACACACACACACACACACCACACACACACACACACCCATACGCTTACAAAAAAGTAAATAAGTAACTGTAGTATGAATGAAGTTTAATGAGTTACTGATGATGTATGCCACAGTATTCAAGACTTCGCTGTGATTATGCATGAGCCTAGAAACCAGAGATAAAACACATCTGAATATTAAAATAGCTGTGCCCTGGGTAATATCTTCAAAGAGATCCTGTGTCAAAAATCACTTAAGGATCCTGTTGAAACTTGGATTTCAGATCCCTGTCACAGATGAACCAAATCAAAAACATCCATTGACACATTTTTGAAAATGCTTCAGTGAATATTTTATAAAATAGATTTGAACTCATGTTCAGGTAAGAAATCCTGAATAAATTCACTATTATACACACACACACAAGAAAGATGTGAAAGTAGGAAGGGGACTTGTTGGGAAGAAGAATTTTATTGGGAGAGGGAAGGGTACGCGAGAGGGAATGGGTATGAAAACTGCTAAAAATCCACTGTATAAATATATGAAACTGGCAAAAATAAAAATTAAAATATGTGACAGTAGAATTATATTATAGAATTAATAATTTCTATTGAGGTATCTGGATTTTTTTCTAGAAAAAAAGATATATATCCCACTGTAAGAGCTTGCCTCATCTATAGAGGATGATCACAATTCAGTTACACAACCATGTGCAGAAAGCAGGTTGTTAGTCATTACACCATGATTCTGGCTATACTGTCAATTATATCTGGCTATCTCACTGACCTCAACTATTCCTCTCGTGCTTGCTATACACACTTCTTTTTTTTTTAACTAAAGACAAAACAAATGCATTAACACACATCCAAATGTCAGAAAAAACATTCACAAGCTTCTATAAAATAGAAAATTGCACACAGGTATCAACTAAAAACCAAAACTACTTAAGAACAACCACTAATGGTGACATGGGTACATGACCTTCTAAAAAGTCAGTCTGTGTTTGATTTATGTGGAAATGCATGGAAAATATGAAGTAATGTACGATAAAATGGCAGGTGGTCACACTTTAAGACCCTTTTCTCTGATCCAATGTGCTTATTCTACTTTCCTGAATTAATCAGCAAGTAATTTTACACAGAACTATTAAATATCAAAGAACACTTCCAAAAATTTAAATAGATTCAAGGTCATGGCTAAAGTTCTCCAGGAGGGCCTTGTGGTAGGGATTTCACCACAATGGTAGGCACTAAAGCGTGTGCTTGCATTACGAAGGGAAACACTGATCTTTTTTAAAATTTTTTTTATTATTTATTCAGTTGTGCGTGTGTGCGTATGTATGTGCACATGCGTGTGTGTCTGTGTGTGTGTAGAACCACGGACGAATTCGGGAACAACCATGGACCGCCTCCACCTCCTCTCGTTTACTCTGCCCGGGGACTCACAGGCTCCGCCCCCTACCAGGACCAGAAGCGCAGGCCGCCCCCGCTTCCGCCTGGCGTCTATACGTGGGATCTGGGATCCGAACTCAGGACCTTCCGCCTGCAAGGCAGAGGCTAACCCCTGAGCCACCTCTCCAGCCCCGGGAAACCACTGATCTTAATTGAGGCTGGTCTTCATAATGCGCAGGAACTCTTGCTCATTGACCTCTCCATCTCAATCAGCTTCATCAATCATTTCCTGTAGCTCCTAATCAGTCAGGTTCTCGCCCAGCTCTTTGGCCACGTGCTTCAGATTTTTGAATGAGATCTTCCCAGTTTCATCATCATCAAAGAGCTGAAAGCTTTCAGGATTTCTTCTTTAGTGTCTTTCTCAGACATTTTCTGAGTCATGACTGTCAAAAAGTCACTGAAATTCATTTTTCCTGTCCCTTCCTTATCAATCTCACTTATCATTTTCTGATTTCTTCTTTCTTGGGTTCAAAGTCCAGGGCTCTCATTGCCACCTTCAACTCCTTAACGTCTATAGTCCCGGTTCCATCAGCATCAAAGAGATCAAAAGCTTCTTGGATTTCCTGCTTCTGTTCTTCAGTCAGTTCCAGCTTTGGACCCATCCTTTTCCGCTGGGCATTGGATGCCATGTTTGCCTTCTTAAAATTGGAAGCCATGGCCGACCTCACACACCTATGCACACTTCTTGTCAAGTTCAAATGATCAAAGTTTTACAAACAGTAGTCAGAAAATTAAGGCTGCTTGATAACCTTTATGTTCAAGTTCAGAGCTTCAGTTTCAATCCTTGGAAGCATTGGTGATAAAAATGTCTAACCAGAGTTGTACCACAGCCTCCATCAATTACCTAAATAGAGGATGATATTTCACTTGGATAAGGACTGGCACTATTTTGTTACAGCCATTTACAGTTGACTCATACATCAGAAGCTAGGCCAAAACAAAATTTAAAATTGGATGGAGTCATGATTCTGCCAATGGTAATTTTTATGGTTCTCATTCTTAGTTATCACTGGGCTACCTTTTATACTGAGAGCAAAAATAGTCAGCACAGGGAAGCCCAGTCTCCAGAAAATTTAGAATATAAAAAATCAGATTAAAGTTTATAACCTTAAAATTAGAGAATAACTTTTCATTACAAAGACAAACTGACTTTTTCCCTGCTCTGTTCTCCAAATTGCTTCTTTGGTAGATATCAGAACAATTAATTCAGAGACACTTTAAAGACCTTCGTTTCCACACCATATTTTATGACCCCTTCATAATCAAAGTATAATAACAGCATAAACTAAGCTCTCGATAATCACAGGCATCATTTCAATGCTTCAAGGCATTAACTTGTTATATTATAACTCTTTGAGGTAGACACCATTATCATCTGTATTTTATTTAGGGGAAACTGAGGAACTATTTTCCTAGGATTGCTGTATCAGTTATCCATTTCTGTGTAGCAAGCCACTCCACATGTAGTTACTGAGACAACAGCATTTATTTCGCTCATGGCTCTGTGGAGAACAGTTTGGACTGAGCACAACTAGGTCGGAATGGCATCTCAGGAGCTCTGTCTTGTGTTTGTACATCAAATTTGCTATATTCACTAAGTTCTTTCATGTGTCTGTGGCTCCATGTGGTACAAGGAAGCTATAGGCTAATGCTTACTCACATGGCCACTTTCTTCTATTCTAAGAGAAGAAATGGAAATACAAAGATCTCAAGCCATAGGCAAGACTGACAGCATCACAATTCTTTCTCATTCTTATTCTCACACCATAACTGGATAGCCCACATCTAATGTGTAGAAAAATAGATTCCCCCCTTGATTGATAGATCTGCACAGTTGAAAGTGTGAAATAGAGAATTAAGAAGAATCCAGGTCATTCTTTCACATCAATCAACCCTGTTATATAACTAGCCAAGGGTAGAGCCAACTCTCATATCTCTGTTCTTTGACCACATAGACAGTACCCTGACCACTTTGCTGGACCATCTTAGCAATGATTTATCTTCTTTCTGTAACTGGACCTGATTTTGTTATTTGAGCAGAGTATCTTTGCCTTAAACTATGACTATCCTTCAGGTACTGAGTTCGGAATGGTCTTGTTCTTCACTCTAATGTCATTCCACATTTGAACTCTGTTGGACTATTCTTCTACAACTTACCCAAAGACCTTTCTTACAAGAACTATGTCTGTGAGTTCAACATTCCACATGAAATTCTTAGCATATACTACCCCCATTGTCTTTAGCACTTTCTCTATGTGTTCAGTAGTTCAGTGTGTAGATCCAGGTTTCTCTATCTTAGAAGAGCCTTTATACTCTTTTACTTTGAAAATTACTGAATTGTTTTTCTAAATTCTATGGATAACTCTTGTTTAAAACAGGATCACAGTTCCTAAAGTACAAAATGAAAAAGTTCCAAAACATATGCATTTCAGTAAATAAAAGCCATTGTTAACTACAATTCAATTCATTTCTTTTCTCTATTTAAAGATAATTCTATCCTCCTTGAAACTTACAATATTACTTCCCTTTCTGTACCACACCAATAGTTACTATTTGGTGTCCAGAAGCCTACACGTCTGTAAACACTAGGCAAAGGAATTTCAATATACTAAGATAGTATATCCCCCCATAATTATAGGATAAGTCAGTGTTTAAAGGACATGGTGCATGTGACTCAGTTTTCAAAATGTTCAGCAACAAAATGTCACAGATACTATGACAGAACCAAAGCCATGATTGGTCAATACACCTGAGTGAGTATTTGTCAACTTGAACAAATCACTTCCCTGTTCAGCATCTCGGTTCTTCATCTTTGCACTGAGATTACTAGATTAGATGTTGACTTCAGTTATGTGAGTTTCTGATTCTAAATATTTATTCAGCACCTACTGCATACCTAGAAGGTTCAAAATGAGTACACTAAAACTACTTGACTACAAAAGAGAATATTACCTTACACAGAAGAAACAGAAGGATATTCATACTAACTTTAACCTATAGCATGATTGAGAGACAGTGGGAATGAAGAGACACTGTTAATCCAAGTGTTCAGATTAGAAGGCCAGAGAAAGCCATCAGATAGTCTCCCCTATTTGTCCATATCTTGATCACTATCACGTCCTCTGATCTTGCCCTAATAGTGCTGCAGGCAAAGTTTCTGAACACTTCCTACAGGTTAGTGTCCAGCAGAAACCTATATATCTCATCTATTTAAACCAAGATATGTCTTCCACTTGAGATAAGAGTAGTAAAGTTTTCTAGATTCTCCTTTTTATATATTCACAGCATTGATCTACCTGGAATGCTGTGCTGGTTTTCCATTTCTAGTCTCTCATTAAAAACTGTAAAACCAAACTCATACCAAGTAAAAAGCATTTATAGCCTCTAGAAATTATTCTGGCATCAGCAAGAATGTATTTCCAAATATTTGGATCAAAAAACTCTTAAATTAAGAGTTATTGTGCATATATATCTAAGAAATCACCATGTCTAAAATGAGCATTCATGGAATGCCAGAACAAGAATCCCAAAATACCATACTGAGGAAAATTTCAAGTTACCATAAAGGAAAACTTTCTACATCTAAAGAAAGAGAGGTCCATCCAAATACAAGAGGCATTCCGAACCCCAAACAGATATGACCAAAATAGAAACTCATCATGGCAAATAATAAAACACCACACATACAAGACAAAGGAATGTGCTGAGAGCTCCAAGAGAAAAAAACAAGTCACTTTTAACATAAACCTATTAAAATAACATGATTTTTTCAATAGAAACAGTAAAAGCCAGAAGAACTTGGAGTGACATACTTCAAGTATTGAATGAGCACAAATGCAAGCCAGGTTAATATACCCATCAAAACTATCAGTCATTATTGAGGATGAAAGAAAAATCTTCTACGATAAAGACAACTTGAAGGCTTACATGACCACCAAACCAGGTCTTCAAAAAAAGCTAAAAATACTTAAGCTGAAAACAAGCATATCCAGGAGACAGAAGGGAAGTATAATACCACTACAACCTACAAGCTAAATAATACATGTATGAAAGCCACTAAATACAAAAATTATCAGGAACCAAAAGTAATTTCTCCATTATAACACTAAATATCAATGGAATTAACTCACCAATCAAAAGACACAGGTTACAAACATGGATTAGAAATTACAACCCATCCATCTGCTGCCTTCAGGAAACATACCTCACCACAAAAGAAAGGGACATTCTAAAAGTAAAAGGCTGGTCAAAAATTTTCAAGCCAATGGAACAAGGAAACAAGCAGGGGTACTAATTATGGTATCTGACAAAGTGGACTTCAAACCAAAGAAAACCATAAGAGATACGGAAGGATTCTACATTTTAGTCACAGGAAATTGACCAGGAAGAATTCACAATACTAAACATATACCACTGATATGGGCTCCCCTACACTCATTAAACAAACACTACAACATCTTAAAAAATAAATCAACCCCACAAAGAGTAGTTTGGGATTTCAACACTGCCCTCTCAACGTAGGATAGATCAACAGGTAAAAACTTAACAGAGATACATTGGAACTTAATCAAACTCTTCCTGAAATGGACTTTACAGATCTCTATCAAACTTTTCATCCATGCCCAAAGAATACACATTTTTCTCAGTAGTACACGGAACTTTCTCCAAAATAGACCATACTAGGCCACAAATCAAAACTCCACATATACAGGAAAGTTGAAATTCTAACCTATAGGTTCAATCACCATGGTCTAAAGCTTGACCCACAACACAACAAACAGCAGAAAATTCGCTAATTTCTGGAAACTAAACACTATGATGCTGAATGAGAATTGGATTCAGGAAGAAATTACAAAGAAAATTCAAGATTTCCTGAAAGCAAACAACAATGAAAATACAACTTATCAAAATCTTTGGGACACAATGAAGCTGTCCTAAGGGGTAAGTTCATAGCTCTTAATGCCTACATGTTTAAAGAAATAGAAACATCACAGTAAATATCTTAACAATGGAGCTTACAGCTTTATAAACACTAGAGCAAATCTGATCCCAAAAGCAGTAGAAGAGAGGAAATTAGTAAAATTAGGGGAGAAATTTCTGAAATTGAGATAAGGAAAAGACACAGAGAATCCACCAGTCAAAAATCTGGTTCTTGAAAAAATCAATAAGATGGCACACCCCAGTAAATTAACCAAAAGCAAGAGAGACAAAACACAAATAAACAAAATTAGAAAGGAAAATGGAGTTATCACTACCAATACCCAAGAAATCCAGAAAATTATAACATCATATTTCAAAACTATACTCTGAAACTTGACAACACAAAAGAAATGGATGAATTCCTAAGTCAACACAACTTACCTAAATTGATCAGGAAGTTCTGAATTATTTAAGTAGTCCTATAACATATGAGGAATGGAAGAAGTGATCTCGAATCTTCCCACCAAAAAATGTCCTGATCCAGATGGATTCAGCACAGAGTTTATACCAGACATTCAAGGATCTAATGACACCAATACTCCTAAACTGTTCCATCAAATAGCAAAAAGGAACACTACAAAATTCTTTCTATGAAACTAATGTCTTAATCCCAAAA
>JALPQD010001178.1:0-14869 GCA_023101885.1 Typhlomys cinereus | reverse complement strand
TAAATACTAATTTTCAAAATTCAGAGGTATAGAACCATCAGCCACATCCAAAGGAAATTCAAATATTAAATAAGCAGCTTATTGGATAATTAACATTGAATGAAGTGAGCATATCTTACTAAATGGCAATATATATACATTTACAGAAAAGATATTCTGCAACCATCAATACATTAGTTTATACCTGGGTGTAGTTGTGAATAGCTCTAATGCCGATATGCAACAGTCACAAGCTCAGGGCCAACCATGGCTGCATAGCAAGTTTGAAATCAGTCTGAGATGCATGGTAAGACTGACTCAAAAAAGAATAAAGAAAAAAAAGAAAGTTTGTTGATAGATGATAGATACATGATGATAAATTAGAAAGTAGGCAGGCAGACAGAAGACAGACAATTAATAGACAGATACTAGATAGAAGATAGATGTTTACATACATACAGAAATTTTTAGAAAGGCATCAAAATCTCATGAACTTTAAAAACATGGTAACACTACATATTTATACATTAATAAACTTAAATGCTCAACTTTAATTCTAACTAGTTAATATAAATAATAATGTAAGGTAAAAAAGAACTTAGAGGAAAAAGCCTAAAGTGTTCATTTTGGTTTTCCTTGGGAAGTTTGATGGCTGTTTTAGCTTCTTAAAACTTTTTAATTTCTTATAATATACACATGTTACATTTCTTCCTATGAATAGACAATGTCTGTTTTAAGCAGGCAGCAAATAAGATAAATGTTTTTAAATGAATAAAAAGAATGGGCAATCAGGAAGGCTGCTCATCCAGTGTGAGGGAATGGTGCATGAGATGAGAAATCTGCAGAAAGGGAGCACTGGTTGAGAATGAAGGTTTCAGGGATTATTTTCATCTTCTTTATGAAGATATACCTGGGTATCAAAACTGCATGGAAAAGGGAAACTATTAGAAATAAAGGTAAGCTTTGAAGTGTTGTCTCTGTTACTATGCTTTTCTGATATTTTCCTAATATCTACTTAATTGGTCACAGGTGTGCAGCTTACAGAATTCAGGGCCATATACATAGACTCATCCGTGGTGAAGATTAGGTTTGAAAATACGGATACGGTCTACAAACAGGGACTGCCTTATGTTGGCCAGGTAAAAGAACATATGGATTCATTCATGGATTCACCTGCCTTTCCATTTGTTCCTTCATTCACACATTCATCTGAGAGCAATTACATTGCTAGACGTTCTGCGTTGAGTGTTATAGAGTGGCTTGACCTGTTGCTTTTCAGAGAGGCTTGTCTTGGTTGGTGCCCTTTGTCAAATTGGACTATTCATAGCATCCCACTTCACTTTCAAAAAATTGAACATTTGGTAATAAATTATGTAGTTTGCATCAAAATTGGGACTAAAATTAAATAGGTACCACTAATCCTACTCTTACAGAGTTTATATTCGACAAAGAAGAAAGGCATTGTTATTTTTTTTATAAAAAAAAATGACTTCTAGTCATTTAGGTGTGGGGACAAAGAGAGAAAGGACAGTTCCCAGAAATCATATGCTCGTGACTAGAAGGCCCCAAGAACTCAAGGACCTTTCGGGTCTAGATGTTTTAAAATTAGATCCTACGTTGTGTAGATCAGCACAGAAGGTGTCATGCATTACTGGCCTGCACATTGACAAGACAAGTCTTTTTTTTTTTTTTTTTTTTAGCAAGACTAAGCCTTGAGATTAAATAGAATTTAAAGGCCACATTGGCCAATAGAAGCATCATCCTTCAAGAATCCAATGGTAAAAGGACAGTGCCGAAAATAATTAAATGATAATCTGAAAGCCAAACGTGTTCTGCTGAAACTAACTGAACTAAAGAGGCGTCCAAGACCGTTTTGCTGCCTACTGTGACTTTGGGTATAAAGGAGGATGCTTTTAAAGATTCTAAACTGGTATAGACGTCCGTAAAGATATGACACCCAGTTTCACAAGGAGTTTTTAAGACTAGCATTGTGTTACAGTTATTTTGCCTTTTGCTAAGAGACAAACTCATACATGACTTAAGGAAGAAAAGAGGATTTATTTGGTTTATGGCTCCACAGGGAATATATCCATTGTAGCAGGAATCACATAGTAGAAGTTATGGCTGGAGGCAGAAGCAAGAGACTGGTTCAGGTCACTCAGCCATCATGAAGGCAAAGAGAGGAAGTCTGGACGGGCTACCAAACCTCAAGGCACATCCCTTATACCCTATGATGAGCCCTCCAGCAGAAAGCTCCACCCCTCAAAGATGCTACGACCTTTCCAGATATTAACACTAGCTACGGATGCAAACACATAGACTGTGGGGAACAACTCACATTCAATCAACACATTGCTCTCTACCTTTAGGCCAATGAGGACATTTTCAGAAAAGAGCTATGGATTAATAAATAGCCACTAAGGGCATTTTAGGAGGAAAATAATGAGTTTTTGCATCCAAGAGAAATTTTTGGTTTTATGTCACTGTAGAGAAAGAATATACAGACTCAATACAAGGAGTAAGACTGGGTAGATTACAAAAGCATGTAGAAAATGAGAAACTGGCAAAGGCATAAACAACAATAGTGAATGCAATAAGTTGGAAACAAATGTTAAAAGAGCAAAATAAGCAGAATCTTGCCCACAATTAAAACTGTGGCCAAAGAAAAAGTGTAGAACACAGCTAAGTATTTGACTTGTGTAACTTAATGAGTAGTTGGGTTAAAATAAATAAGAGGAAATAGAAGAGAAAAAATGCATGCCCTAATAAACCATCCATTTTTAAGATTTCTGTAGTGGTTTTATTAGAACTTATTTAAGTTACAGTTACTTATGACCTAAGTTGCAGCGATCTTCATGGGCAGAAGAAACAAAGTTCAGGATCATCAGTGTCTTGATTGCATATATAATCCACTCATCAGCAGTGGGTGAAACCATTCAGGGAAAAAGGCTGATTGTGACAAAGCCTGGCAGCTCCCATGAAAACTGATGCTCACATTTATTAAGTATTTAATACATTTATTTTTATCAGATACACTACCACAGTTTCAGCATTCTGGAAGTTAAGGCAGGAGGCTTGAGTCTAAGGTCAGCCCAAACTCTGAATAAGACCATGACTCAGAACGACAGTGACAACAAAGAAATTTCTTTTCTCCCTCCTGCACAGGTTAAATTACTTCATCCTGATGATTCTCCCATCCCAAATGAGTTATCCAGTTGCATATGAAGGACAAATTCATGGGCAACTACACCACAGCTAGCAATGGAATTGCTCAGTTTTCCTTGGACACATCCAGGATTACACATCCAATATCACTTTGAAAGTAAGTTTGAACTTGAGACACTCATAGGTAAATCTATGTATTACCTACAGTAATTGCAAAGGATTATGAACAGGAGGGATGGGGCTGGAGGGCCACACCAGAAACAAGGAGGAAGAAGTATACCATGTTGTTACAGTAGAGAAATAGGCCTCCATCAAGGACTGCAGAAGAAAGTAATGTGACACCCTAGTTAAGTTCACAATCGTTCCTAATCATTTACAACTAAGGGGTATGAACTCACCAGAAGGGAGGATGGCACATAGTCGGCATGAATTAAAAACTAACCATTTGCAAATGGGTGATTGACCCCTCCGATTGCCAAATGCCATATGACCCTGAGATTCCACTTTTGGGTATAAGTATTACATCTACCCTTGAATGTGCTCTTATATAAGAAGACTCCAGTTTAACAGCTTTCTGTCTCTGGCCAGGGGGTGACATACAGTGCCCATCACGATGGAGTGAAGGCATTGCAGGAGGCAACAAACTGCAAAAGAAAATCAACAAACCACTATCCAGAACTTCAGAGACTCTATATCAACCACCAGAACTAGGCCAGACTAATCGCTCCCCTCCTGAAGCTCAGGGAAATTTGTGGAAGAGGGGGCGGTAAGAGTGTAAGAGCAAAAGGATGGGAGGAGCAACGATTTGCAAGATACTCCACACAAGTTAGGGCCGAAGCAATCATAATTGGACATTGCATGCCCGGCGCAATGTCCAACACACTATTGACCTCACAAAGTCTAGCATATGCTAAAGGCACCAAGATCCTTGGAGGCAAGGGATTGACAGCCACAGTAGTGTCCTATGCTTAAGGGGAACACAGGGAAGGGTTCAGGGAAATGCCACTGGGTCCTTGTACGTCATCGGAGAGGAGGCCCAGAGGAGAGTCAGGCATGCACAAGAAAGGACTCTGGGAATTGGGGTGGGAGGCACGGGGGGGATGGGGCGGGAGGGGTGAGGGGAGGGAAAGCAGGGAGTTCGGGGGGGGGGAGGGAGGGAACTGGTGTACCTATTAAGTTTGTATGAGCTGAAATAATAATAAAAAATGTATTAAAATTAAAAAAGAAAGTAAGTTTGAATGTGCACAAAGGAGCAAAAGTAGGAGGAACACTAACTGAAAAAGAGAATGCATGAGGTGGGACAGGAGAGAAGGGAGAATGGGTGGATGTACATAGATCCAAGAATGAATGTGTCAAAAGATTAAAGAAAGAAAATTTGAAGGTCAAGTGCAGAGAAAAAAATATTTTCACTAGCTAAATTTAGAGCTCTTAAATTGTTTTCTTAAAACAGCAATGAAAATAGACAACTTGATGTGAATCTAAGTGTTACAAATTACTAAAAAATTACTAAAGAAATAGACCCTATTGATTCAAATCGGCAAGGAAGAAATCAAGCTATCACTATTTGCAGATGACATGATCTTATACCTGAGGGATCCCAAAAACTCCACCAGGAAGCTCCTGGAACTAATTGAGAAGTTCAGCAGGGTGGCAGGATACAAAATAAATGTGCAAAAATCAGAGGCCTTCCTATATGCCCAGAATGAAAGAAGTGAAAAAGCCTTGAGAGAAACCATGCCATTTACTATAACCCCTAAAAAATGAAATACCTTGGTATAAACCTAACTAAGGAGGTAAAAGACCTTTACAATGAAAACTTTAAACCCTAAAGAAAGAAATTGCAGAAGACACCAGAAGGTGGAAAGACCTCCCTTGTTCCTGGATTGGCAGAATCAACATCGTAAAAATGACCATCCTACCAAAGGCAATATACAGATTCAATGCTATACCAATCAAAATCCCAAAGCAATTCTCAAAGAAGTTGACCAAACAATCTCAAAGTTCATATGGAGGCACAAAAGACCCAGGATAGCAAAAACAATCCTGAGTAACAAAAACACAGCTGGAGGTATTACCATACAAACCTAAGTCTATACTACAAATCCATAGTTATAAAGACAGCCTGGTACTGGCTCCAAAATAGACACACAGATCAATGGATAAGGATTGAAGACCCAGATATAAGCCCACAAAGTTACAGCCATTTGGTCTTTGACAAAGGGGCCCAAAGAATCCAATGGAAAAAGAACAGCATCTTCAACAAATGGTGCTGGCAAAACTGGATCTCCACATGCAGAAGATTAAAGCTGGACCCGTACTTGTCACCATGTACAAGACTTAACTCCAAATGGATCAAGGACCTTGATATCAGGCCAGAGACTTTAAAAACCATAGTTGAAAGGATAGGGAACTCCCTCGAGCTGATTGGGCTAGGCCAACACTTCCTAAACAGACATCCAATGGCACAGTCACTGCTACCAACTCTCAACAGTTGGGATCTTGTGAAATTAAAGAGCTTCTGTTCAGATAAAGAGATTGTAACGGAGCTCAAAGGCAACCCACAGAATGGGAGAAAATCTTCACTAACCACATATCTGACAGAGCTCTACTGTCCAGAGTGCACAAAGAACTTAGAAAATTAAACTCCAAGGAAAACACTGGCCCAATTAAAAAATGGGCCCTGGAACTTCAAAGAAACTTTACCAGGGATGAAATTAAAATGTCTAACAATTATCTTAAAAAATGCTCCACTTCCTTCGCCATCAGGGAAATGCAAATCAAAACTTCCCTGAGATATCATCTCACCCCGGTCAGGATGGCAAAAATCCACAATACAAACAACGACAAATGCTGGAGAAGATGTGGAGAGAGGGGAACTCTCCTACATTGTTGGTGGGAATGCAGGCTCATACAGCCACTCTGGCGAGCCGTCTGGAGATTCTTAAAGAAATTAAAGATTGAAATGCCATATGACCCTGCTATCCCACTTTTGGGAATAACCCCCCATGCAGCAGAGTTCGCCTCGATAGCACAAGCTCGACCATGTTCATAGCAGCACTGTTTACAATAGCAAAGTCATGGAATCAACCTAAATGTCCAACAGTTGACGAGTGGATAAGGAAACTGTGGTACATCTATACAATGGAGTACTACTCAGCCATCAAAAATGATGAATTACTGGAATTTGCTGGGAAATGGATGTCATTAGAAAGAATTATATTAAGTGAAGTATCCCAAACCCAGAAAATTAAGCGCCGTATGTACTCCCTAATAGGTGGCTCCTAGTACCAAACTCACCCAGCCCACATTGAGACACTCAAAAGTAAAACTATGTAACACAGTAATTGCAAGGATTATGAACAAGAGAGATGGGTTAGGAGGGCCACACCAGAAACAAGGAGAGAGGAGACCATGTTACAGCAGAGAAAATAGGCCTCCATCAAGGTCTGCAAGTAAGTAATGAGAAACCTGGTTAAGTTCACAGACGTTCTTTCCTGATCTCACCAGAAGGGGAGGGCATATAGTCTAGCAGATAAAAAGTAATCATTTTGCAAATGGGTGATGGACCCCTCCCTCAGTGAGGTTTCCTACTCTTATTACATCTACCCTTGAATGTGCTATTACAACAAGACTCCAGTTTAACAGCTTTTTGTCTCTGGCCAGGGGGTGACATACAGTGCCCAGCAGAATGGAGTGAAGGGAATTGCAGGAGCAGCAAAACTGCAAAAGAAAATCAACAAACCACAATCCAGAACTTCAGAGACTCTATATCAATCACATAGAACTAGGGACAGCCTAATCTCTCCCCATCCTGGAGCTCAGGGACATTTGCGGAAGAGGGGGCGGTAAGATTGTAAGAGCAAAAGGATGGGAGGAGCAACGATTTGCAAGATTCTCAACAATAGTTGGGCCAAAGCAATCGTAATGGGACTTTGCATGCCCTGCGCAATGTCCAGCGCACTGTTGCTCTCATAAAATCTAGCATCTGTTAAGGGCACCGAGACCCCTGGAGGCAAGGGATTGACAGCCATAGTAGTGATCTTATGCTTAAGGGGAACAAGAGAAAGGGCTTATGGAAATGCCACTGGGTCCTTATATGTCATCGGAGAGGAGGACCCAGAGGAGAGTTAGGCGTACACAATAAAGGACTCTCTGGGAATTGGGGGGGAGGCACTGGGGGAAGGGGAGGGGGAGGAGGGGGGAGGGAGGGAACTGGTAAAAAATTTTAAAATGTATAATTAAATTTTTAATAAAAAAAAAGAAATAGACCCTATTAAAAATAGATAAGGCTCCCTTGCCCCTCATAGGACTCCATGTCTGGAGTCCATGAGTTCCAGGTCCCTTGCCCCTCGTGGGATTCCACATCTGGATTACATGAGTTCCCACCTGACTTCTCTCACCCCTCATGGATTCCATGCCTGGAGTCCATAGTTCAGGGTTTTCTTGCCTCTCATGGGTTCACATCCATGGGCTCTGTTATTTCTCTCCTTTGATTAAACTCTGCCTCTAAAAAATATATAAATAATAAGGGGCTAAGAAAATGGCTTAATGGATAAAGTGTTTCTGTGCAAACATGAAGACTAGATCCTCAACATCCATGTATAGCTGTGCAATCTGTAACCCCAGCATTTAGATTAGAGACAAGAAGGTTCCAAAGACTCACTAGCCAGATAGTGTAACCCAAATGATGAGTTCCAATTTAGTAAATAGAAGAGATAGATATCTGACTGTGGACCATTCAACTCCAGGTGAAACATCCAACCCTCAAGGACCAGGGAATTTAGATTTAAAAAAAATGAAAACCCTAAAACTAAAACAGTATAAAAACATGATGTGGTGTGCCCTGCGCAATGTCCAACACACTATTGACCTCACAAAGTCTAGCATCTGCTAAAGGCACCAAGATCCTTGGAGACAAGGGATTGACAGCCACAGTAGTGTTCCTATGCTTAAGGGGAGCACAGGAAAGGGTTCAGGGAAATGCCACTGGGTCCTTGTACATCATCGGAGAGGAGGGCCCAGAGGAGATGGCATGCACATTAAAGGACTCTCTGGGGATTGGGGGGAGGCCCTGGGGGATGAGGAGGGAGGGTGAGGGGAGGGGGAGCAGGGTGAGGGGGGGGAGAAGGGAGAGAGGGAAGTGGTGTACCTATTAAGTTCGTATGAGCAGAAATAATAATAAAAAATGTTAAAAAAAAATGATGTGGTGAAAGTAAACTCCCAAGGCTTAAGCACCTTTATTGCATGTACCTGAGAACTCATGAATAATACTATTTGGAATATCTTTTAGAAGGGGTGTGTGTGTGTGTGTGTGTGTGTGTGTGTGTGTGTGTGTGTGTGTATGTGTGTGTGTTTTCAATATATATAACAGTTAGCCTGCATACTGCCAATAAATATATGACCAGAGACTAAGAGAACTGGTCTCACCATATCCAGAGGAATGCTGGGAGGAGGGCACAGGTCTGTCCAAGTATGCTGAAGAATGCCAGACTTACTGAATCAGCTCTCTCCATTTTAACCATCTGCCCATGGAGTGTTCCCACCAACCACTGACTGGGTCTTCCCACATCAATTAGACAATCTCCTACAAGCTTACTTAGGGCTTGACTACTAATTCTTTACAAATGTGCCCAGAGCTGAAACCTTCAATGGCCAAATTGTCAACAGTGTGTGTGTGTGTGTGTGTGTGTGTGTGTGTGTGTGTGTGTGTGTTCGATATAGTTCTTTTATGTAAAAGTGTAAAGTTACTATAGTAATTCATTGCAACTTTTAAATTTTGACAATCTGTCCAGAGCATCTCTCCAATGAGCACATATTATGCTGATTACTGCTTTTTATTTTAAGGATATATGCTAGACTACGTATCAAAGTTATTTAACCTTCATTATATAGATGGAATAAGAAATAATTTAAAATTAAAATAAATGCATATTATTTCAATTACAAAAGAAATAACACCCAAATCAATCTTCAACTTCTGTACCTGCTGCACTAACACACAACATGCATATACCACATACACAGAAAAAGAAGAAAGGAAAGGAAAGAAGGAAGGCAAGGAGGGTGAGAGGGAGAGAGGGAAAGAAGGAGGGAGGGAGGGAGGAAAAGATTTATGAATCCTGGGGAAAGACAGTTTAACATTCATACAGACAGAAATGGATGGCAAATTAATTAGAATAAGCAATATTTTACTGTCATCGTTGTATTAGAAAGTAACTGCATTTCAAAAAAAGAAAATATTTGAGAAACCTAGCAATCTATCTCCACTGAGCAATGTAACAAATTTCTCTAGATACATTCAAAAGAGAAAATCATACTAGCTATAATGTCAGATACTCCCAGGTATTTTCAAAGGCCCACCTCAGTATTGATAAATGCAGTCATATCCTTGTTGTACCTCAGAAAATCTCTTTAGGCTTTCAACAAAATTGCTTGTTATGTTGCTGTTATGATATTCAACCTCTATACGCATAGGTTGCTTATAGTGAGAAATACACCAATATACATGCTAGTAAAGTACAATTGCAGTAAGGCATAGTAAAATATTTGGTGCAGTCTTATTGAACTGAGAGTTGTATAGTTGGTTGTATAAAGTATGCAGTGGTCATTCTAGAGTGTAGCTGGACAGAGGCAGGGGAACTGGGTCAGACTTGATGGAGGACAGACTGTTCCTGGACCATAAGATGGAAACCAGTCAGTTTGTCAAATATTCCATCACCATCCACTCTCTCTATTTTAAAGTAACTCCAAGTTTCATTCTCTATCCAGACAACCTACAAGACCAATGAAAACTGCCACGCGAAAGGCTGGGTGTTGCCTCAGTACCCTGAGGCCAAGCACTTTGCACAACGATTTTACTCCAGGACAAACAGCTTCCTGAAGATTGTCCAAGAGAGGGAGGAGCTGAGATGCGGGCAGCAGAAGCAGGTGATGGTGCACTACCTCCTCGATGTGGACGACCTGGAGGACAAGACCTTCACCGCAAGCTTCAGTTACGTGGTATGAACAGAACATACTCCCCCACAACTGAGGTTGCATCTTTCAGTCATCTCTGACCTTCGTGTAAATCATTTTATGCAACTAAACCTGAAAAGGCTCACGGTCAACACAGAAGATAAGACTTGGCCAACTGGTGTCTGTTTTAATGAACAGCACAACAGGAGAGGGCAATTGTCCATTCACCTTCAACACCTGCTCATTCCCACCACCTGTTCTTTAGATACACACATCTCCCATTTCCATGTGAGCCCAGCTAGTGCCAAACCATAGTCTTGGTACTTACCAAAAATGTGTGAGCTGTCTTTTTATCTGTTTCTTTCTTTCTTCTTCCTTCCTTCCTTCCATCCTTCCTTCCTTCCTTCCTTTTCTTTCTTTTTTCCTTTCCTTTCTTTCTTTTGAGACAGAGTCTTGTTATGCAGCTCATGTTGACCTTGAATTAAGCATAACTAAGACTGGCAAGATGACTAAACTGGTAAAGCACCTGCCCACAAAGCAGAGCTCACACAGTGGAAAGAGAGAACCGACTTCCAAACACTGTCCTCTGACCATCACAGCCACGTAGCCACGTCGTCGCCATGCATGAACCTGTTCTCTCCTCTCTCTCTCTCTCTCCCTCTCTCTCTCCTCTCTCTCCCCTCTCTCTCTGTCTCCTCTCCTCCTCTCTCCTCTCTCTCTCGCTCTCTTTTGTTAATTAATTAAAAAGTGTAACTAGAGACAAAATGTAAATCAAAATCACAGAAATGAAGTCAATGAATCATGTCTGGCTGCTAAGATGATCCAGAAGATTAAATTATATTCATTCTGACTAGAGTTTAGAACAAAGATTCTCAGGCTAAGAATACCAACATCACCTGGGAAGATTTAGAAATTCAAATTCTCAGGCCTCTCAAATTCTCAGCAACTCTGGGAAGATAACCTAATTTCATTTTAACACATCCTCCAGGTGACACATACCATTTTAGACATACTCTATTATTATATTATGCTATATAGTATAATGTTATAGTTAAAGGTTAATTTCTATTCCATAAGCCTTAGTGTAATGTCTTCATTCTCCTAGGTGATTTCCAAGGTGTAATCATTCTTCATGGGCAACAGAAAGTTGAAATCAGCATTGCTGGTAAGACCTCTAATTTTAGCTCGGGATTTTTTACACAACTAGAATGCTTTAATTGGAGTATATTTTATATTTTTCCTTAGCAGTCACTGCTTTTGTATTTCAGTACTGTTTACAATTCACATTCTTAAATTACTCCGTAAGTTATTCAAAGACATATAAATAGACACAATGTTAAATAAAAGGCATTCGTATGCATTTGTGATGCTAATTTATGTTCATCTTCCAATACAGTTGTTTTTAACCTTCAAAGAAGAAGAAATGTAAAAAATTAAGTGAAATAGATCTTTAAAGTTTGGGGTGTTATGATATGCCACTCTTCCTTCCTTTTGGTTTACAGAACTGGTTATGAATCTTCCTATAAGTGAACTTTGCCCAACCAGGGGCCTCTTATCCTCGCAGTGGAGTGGGGTGGCTAGACATCCCTAGAACAATTTTTAGAGGATGACAGCCAGCTCTTTTCCCATGGCACCTTTTCAGTCCGACCTATTCCCCCCCCCCAGCTATGAAAGGCACATTTTCCATCCCTGTGGAAGTGAGTCCCAAGTTAGCTCCCTCTGCCAGTTTGCTCGTCTACAGCCTGCATCCGGGAGGAGAAGTGATCGCCGACATCACTCATTTCCAAATTGAGAAATGCTTCAAAATAAGGTGAGGGGAGGTGATGCCAAAAATAAGCGAGAGTTGAAGGTGGCCCAGTGGCCCTGGGAAATTCCACCGAATAGAGGCTCCCATAAGAGACAAGACAACGAAAGAGGGTTTTTAAAAACCAAGTATAGCCCCCAGGGGAGGTGGCTGACTGACAGTAAACCTACAAAGGACTTTCCATCCAATGAATCAGACTATGGCGCTGAGGGAAGCCTATGGGACGACGCTACTGATGAATGAGTAACCACTGGGTGGGGTTGGTGGACAAAAGATAAGTCTATAGGTGTGCCCAAAGGGAGCCGAGAGGCTCCAAACGAACATCCGCAACCACAGAATCATACAGATGTGCTTTGGCTAAATCCAGTGTACACTGAACAAAGGTGATGAACATGGAAGAAGGACACGAGCAGGGAGAGGGAGAAAGCGGGCAAGGGGAGGGATGGGGTGGCAGACAGAGACGAGGACATGTATGAGGTTCAAGATCAAATTGTTCCCACAAAGAGAAGTTGGAAAAATAAGATGCGAAAAAAAGATAAAAAAAGAACACAAACAACCATTCCTTTACAGTATTTTTCAAATTACTGTAAACTCAGCAGCAAATTTTTAGAATCTATTGGGTTTTATGGTCCAAAACTTGATGTTTTTTCTGGAGTTTCAGAATGAAAATTAACTAACGGACATATTAAAATGGGTAAAGTATAATAGTTTTAATTAAAAAAAAGGATTGGTGCCTTCAATCTTCGTGATTATACTATTGCCTCTCCTTTAAAGTTATGAGGTTATTGTCAGAATATCCACAGAAAGTCTGCCTAATTGGTGAAACATTAAAGATATTCTATTTTTATATTGCTTTATTCTTTATTATTGCACGACAAACACAGGCATGTGTGTGTTTCAAGGATAGACTCGCATGTCCCTGTGTTGAGGAACCAAGGGTGACTTCAGCAGAATCATCCTGGGATTGCTTTATATCACTTTTTTGTTTCAATGCAAAGATTTCCCAGGCTCAGCCCCCTAGGACCAGATGTGCAGGTGTTTTACATAGGACAAGGAATCCAAACTCAGAACGTCTCTTGCCAGGGCAGAGTATTACCCTGACATCTCTCCAGAATAGCGATTTTAAACAAAAATATTCTATGTTTAGCATTTGTTTGATTTCTTTTTTTATTTATGATTGTTCCGCTCATACAAACGTAATAGTATCATCCCGGGCCCTCCCCCCTCCCGCCAGCCTCTCATTGGACCCCTCCATGCTCTCCGTCCTCCGCCTCCTTTCCCTATCCTTCCCCCCTCCCGTCCCTTTTCTCCCAGTGCCCCTTCCTCCTCTCTGAAGCGATCTTAATGTGTATATAATCAAACTTTCCTTTCCCTCGGGGTCCCCCTCTCTAGTGAGTGTAAGGTTCAGTGGTAGTTTCCTAGAAGCTTCCTTTCTTGTGTTCGCCTTAAGTAATAAAACACTATTGTGGACTGTGTAATTACCCTGCTTCTAAGGATCCTACCTAGTGCTTTAGATCATGCTAGACTTTGAGGGGGCAATGATATATTGGTCATTGCGCAGATGAAGCCCTATATAAGGCTTGAATGAGATATCCTATTATAATTGCTTTCGCCGGAACTTGGGTGGAGGATTCGCTTTTTTTGGGGCCGATATCCATACTCTTCCCATCCTTGTACTCATTGCAATCTCAACCACACCCCCTGTCCGCAAAATTTCCTCCTGGAGTCTTCAAGATGGGAAGAGATTAGGCAGGCTGAGTCCAGGGGGTTGGTATACAGTCTCTGTTTCTGATTATGTTTGTTGATTTTTTTTCAGTTTTGTTGCATGCGCCTCTACCTGCAATGCCCTTGGCTCCATCCTGATGGGTATTGGTGTCAGTCACCCCCCTGGCCAGAGATAAAAAGCTGTTAAAATAGAGTCTTAATTATAAGGATAGGATTTAAAAGGTAGAATGGAATAATAGTAGGAGACTGCTGTGAGGGGTGGGTCATCCTCCCAATGCCAAAATTGTTAACCCTTCCTATCTGCCAGACGGTATGCCTCCTTTTTCTGGTAATATCATACCCCCTCAGCAGCTGAGTGACCAGAAACAGTAATGTTGAGCTTAACCATGTCCTCATTACTTACTTGCAGTCGCTTCATGGTGGGCCTATTATCTCTGCTTAGCAGATCCCACTCTCTCCTTCCGTTTAGGGCAGGGCCCTCCTTTTCCCCGTCTCTGTTTATAATCTTTGCACTACTAGTTTAGAGCTTTGAGTGTGTTCGCTAAGTGGGTTTGTACTAGGATCCACACTTCACTCTATAAATGGTTTGTAATTCCATCCATTTCCCAGAAAATTGTTTAACTCATCATTTTTGATGCTGAGTAGTATTCCAGTGTAATAAATGTACACACCTTTCCTTATCCAACTCGCAACTTTGTGGACATTTGAGTTGATTCCATGACTTTGCTATTGTAAACAGTGTGCTGCTATGAACATGTCGTGCTTGTGCTAGCGAGGTAAATTTTTGCTATATGGGGGGTTTTATTCCCAAAAGTGGAATCTCAGGGTCATATGGCATGTCATCTTTAATTCTTGAAGAATCGCCAGACGGCTCACCAGAGTGGCTGTAGGAAGCCTGCATTCCCACCAGCAATGTAGGAGAGTGCCCCTCGCCGCTCCTCCACATCCTCTCCAGCACTTGGTGTTGTTTGTAATTATGGATTTTTGCCCTCCGGACCCCAAACCGGGTGAGAATGATATTTTCAGGGAGGGTTTTTGATTGCGTTTTCCCTGATAGCTAAGGATGTAGAGCATTTTTTAAGAATATGTTTAGACATATTAATTTGCAGTCTTTGGTAAAGTTTCTTTAAGGTTCCAAGGTCCATTTTTTAATTGGGCCATTTGTTTCCTCCTTGGTGTTTAGTTTTCTAAGTTCTTTTGTGCACTCTGGATAATAGAGCTCTATCAGAGAATGTGTTAGTG
>JALPQD010001177.1:36021-47748 GCA_023101885.1 Typhlomys cinereus | reverse complement strand
GAAGCTCACATTGGTCATAAAGAACTCCATATCATCATAGAGAACTTCTGTGGTCATACCTCATAGTGGTGATAGAGGAATCACAGTGGTCTACATCATAGAATGGAACATAGAGTGCTCATAGTGTTCATAGCTCATAGTGGTCATAGAGAGCTCACAGTGGTCATAGTAGAGAGCTCACAGTGGTCCATAGATCATAGTGCTCATAGGGAGCTCACAGTGGTCAAGAATGCTCACATGACATAGAGAGCTCAAAGTGGTCCTAGAAATGTGACAGTTGTTATAAAAGGGTCACTTGTGGCCATGCAGAGCTACAGTGGTTATAGCTTATAGTGGTCATTGAGAGCTCACAGTGGTCATAGCTCATAATGGTCACAGAGACTCACAAGTGTTCATACCTCATAGTTGCCACAAAAAAGCTCATAATGGCCGTAGAGAACTAACAGTGGTCATAGCACATAGTTTTTGTCACAAAAGCTCATAATGGTCATAGAGAACTCACTGTGGTCATATGGAGCTTACGGTGATCATAGAGAGCTCAAAGTGGCCATAGAGATTCACAGTGGTCATAATGCTTATCTTAGAGTTGCAATAGAGGCTCCACAGTATTCATAGTCATGTGCTCATAGCAAACTCCCCAGTGGTATAGAGAGCCTTAGGTGTCCCATAGGCCCTCACTTGGTTTATAGGTCATATTGCTCATAGAGAGCTATAGCGGGTCATAAAATACCTCACAGAGTTCATAAGATTTCATAATATCATAGCTCATACTAGTCAGTATAGTCTCACAGTGGACACAGACAGCTCACTTTAGTCATAGAGACTCACAGCAATCATAGTTCATAGTCATCATAGAGAGTTCACAGTGGTCATAAGAGCTCACAGTACTCACAGCTCATAGTGCACATAAAGAGCTCAAAATGGTCATAAGTCATAGTTGTTTGTAGAGAGTCTATAGTGGTCTACAGAGCTCACAGGGGTTATACCTCACAGTGGTCATAGAGAGCTCATAATGGAATATAGTGCTCACTTTGGTCATAGCTCATAGTGGTCAAAGAAAGCTCCCAAGAGCCATAGATCATAGTAGTCACAGAGAGCTAACAGTGGTCATAGAGAGATCATAGAGGCCCACAAAGTCATCTAAAGGTGTCACAGTGGTCATAGCACGCTCACATGTCATAGTTTGCTCACAGTGATCATAGCTCAACTGAATCACAGAGAGCTCCTGTGGCGATACGTATCAATGAGGTCACAAGAACTCAGTGTTTGTCATAGAGAGCTTAAGTGATGGTCATAGACAGTTCACACTCTTCAGATCATAGTGTTCATGGAGAGCTCATGTGGTCAAAGAGAGCTCACAGTGGTCATAGAGCATAGTACTCATGAGAGAGCTAACAGTAAATATTTCATAGTGGTCTGGAGACTCACAGTGTCAAAGAGATCTCACAGTGGTCATAAAGAGTCACAGTAGTCAAAGTGAGATCATAGCGATCATGAAGATCTCAAAATGTCATAGAAGCTCATAGTGTTTATAGAGATCTCATACTGGTTTATCGCACAGTTTGAAAGAGATCTCCAGAGTGGTCAAAAGTGCTCACAGTGGTCAAAGTGAGCTCACAGAGGTCATGAGAGCTCACAGTGGTCCAGTTCACAGTGGTCAAAGAGAGCTCATAATGTCATAGAGAGCTCAAAGTCATCATAGTTCATCGTGCTTATAGACAGCTCAAAGAGGTCATAGATAATTCAAAGTGGTGATATCTCACAGTGTTCATAGAGAGCTAATAGTGATCATTGAGAGCCTCATAGTGATCCGCAGAGAGCTCACACTGGTCATAGAGAGCACATAGTGTTCATATAGAATTCATAGTGGTCAAAGCATTCTGTGATAAAGAAGAACTCACAGTGGTTATAGCTCATAGTGGTCATAACAGCTCAAATTGATAATAGCTCATAGTAATCATAGAGAGCTTACAGTGGTGACAGTCATAGTGTTCATAGCTCAATGGTCATAGAGAGCTTACAGTGCTCATAGAGGCATCAAAGTACTCATGGGAGGTCACAGTGTCATAGAAGCTCATAATGGTCACACAGAGATTCAAAGTGGTCATGAGAAATAGAAAGTCCTCACAGAGAACTCATAGTGGTCATAGATGTCACAGTGTTCATAGATCTTAGTGCTCATAGAGAATATTTGTCAAAGAGACTCACAGTTGTCATAGCTCACAGTGGATATAGAGACTCACAGGGTTCATAGTTCATAGTAGTTATAAAGAGCTCCCATGGTCATAGCTTGTAGTGATCATAGAGACTCATTTTCCATAGCCCATAGTGGTCATAAAGACCCACAGTGATCATAGGTCCATAGTGGTCATGGAGAGTTCACAGTGGTTATGTGTCATAATCTCATAGAGAGCTAACAGTGGTCATAGAGAACTCACAGTGGTCATAGTCAGCTAACCTTGGTCATAGCTCATAATTTTCATAGAGAGCTCATGATGGTTGTAGAGAATCACGTGGTCAAGGTGCAGTTCTGGTTATAGAGAACTCAAAGTCATCACAGTTCATAATGCTCATAGAGAGCTCAAGTTGTCAAAGAGAGTCACAGAAATTATAGCTCAAGTGGTTATAGAGACTTAATAGTATCACAGCTCATAGTGGTCATGGAGGCCCACAGTGGTCATAGAGAGCTCATAATAGTCCAGAGAACTCACAGGTGTCATAGCTCACAATCTTCATAGACTCATAATGGAAAAATAGCTCACAATGGTCATAGCTCAGGGTGTCTGTCATAAAGAATTCACAGAGGTCTTAGTTCATAGTGGTCATATAGAGTTCACTTTGTCAAAGGTCACATTGGTCACAGAGAGCTCAAAGTGGTCACAGACTGACAACAATGTTCTAGATCACTCACATTGGTCATAGAGAGGTCGTGTGGTCATAGCTCACTGATGTCTTAGAGAGCAAATAGTGGTCATAGTTCGCAGTGGTTCTAGAGAGCTCATTGGCGATGGATATCAGAGTGGTAAAATTTCATAGAGTCATAGAGGTTCAGAGTGGTGATCATAAGCTTACAGGGAAATACTCATAGTGGTCATAGAGAGCTCACAACAATTATAGCTCACAGTGGTCGTAGAGATGCTTGTAGTGGTCATAGAGAGGTTACAGTGGTCATAGCTGAAAGTAGTCATGAAGAGCTCACAGTGGTCATGAGAGCTCACAGTAGTCATAGAGAGCTCACAGTAGTCATACAGAATTCATAATCATCATAGAGAGTTCACAGTGATCATAACTCAAAGAGCTCATGAAGTGTTCATAACTCATAATGGTCATAGAGAGCTCACAGTGGTCATATGTCATAATGCTCCTACAGAGCTCAGTATTGTCATAGAAACTTCATAATGCTCACAGAGAGCTCAAAGTGTTCATAGAGAAGTCACAGTAGTCATCGAGTATACAAAGTGGTCGCAAAGAGCTCAGAGTGGTAATAGAGAGCTAATAATGTTCATTGAGAGCTCACAGTGATCAAAGAGAGCTCATAGTGGTCATAGTTCATAGTGGTCATAAAGAACGCACATAGCTCAAAATGTTCATAGAGAGCTCACATTGGGCATAGATAGCTCACAGGTTTCATAGGGAGAGAACTCATAATCGTCATAGAGAGCTCACAATGGTCATAGTTCATAGTGCTCATAGAGTGCTCAGAATAGTCATATAGAGGACACAGTGGTCATAGAGAGCTCAAAGTGGTCATGGACAGCTCAAAGTGGTCATAGAGTGCTCTCATGGTTTTCATAAAGAGTTCATAATAGTCACAGAAAACTCACAGTGGTCATAATTCAAAGTGGTCATAGATATCTCATAGTGATCATTGAGCGATCATAGTAGTCACAGAGAGTTCACAGTGGCCATAGAGAGCTTATAGTTGTCATACAGAAGTCATCGTGGTTATAGAACTATGTAGAAATAGAGAGCTCACAGTGGTCATAGCTCACAGTGATCATAAAGAGTCAAAATGGTTAAAGAGAGGTCCCAGTGGTCATAGCTCATATTGTACATAGAGAGTTCATAGTGTTCATAGAGAGTTCACAGTGGTCATAGATCATTATCATCATAGAAAGTTCACAGTGGTTATACTTCACAGGGGTAATAGAGAGCTCATAATGGAAATATAGAATTCAGTGTGGTCATAGATCATAGTGGTCATAAAGCGCTCACAGGGGTCATAGCTCATTGTGGTGATAGAGAATTCTCTATCATATGTCATCATGCTCATAGAGAGGTAACAGTGGTCATAGAGAGCTCAGAGTCGTTATAGATTGCTCAAAATGGTGATAGATCACAGTGGTCATAGTGAGCTCATAGTAGTTATAGCTCATAGTAGTCATAGAGAACTCATAGTGGTCAGATATTCTAGGGCTCATAGAGGACACAGTGATGAAACAAAACTCATGGTGGCAATAGATAATATTGGTCATAGAGAGCTCACATTGGTCATAGCCCTTAGTGGTCATAAAGAGCTCAGTGATTATAGGTCATAGTGCTCTTAGAGACCTCACAGTGACCATAGAAGATCATACTAGTGATAGAGTGTTCAAAGTGGTCATAGATATCTCATAGTAGTCATAGGAAGATCACAGTGGTCATTGTAAGCTCATAGTGGTCATAGATAACTCACAGTAGTCATAGCTCATAGTGGTCATAAAGAGCTCATAATAGTTTTAAGAGCTCAAATGGTCATAGAGAATTGAAAGTAATCAGAGAGATCTCATAGTGGTCATAGAGAGCTAAGAGTGATCAAAGAGACCTCATAGTGGTAATAGAGAGCTAAAAGTTATCAAAGAGAGCTCATAATGGTCAAAGAGATCTTAAAGTTACCATACAGAGCGCATAGTGTTCACAGAGATCACAGTGGTCATAAATCATAGCGCTTATAGAGAGCTCACAGTGGTCATAGCTCATAGTGTTCATAATGAGATCACAGTGTCCATGGAGAGCTCACAGTATTCATAGCTCATAGTGGTCATAATGTACTCACAGTGGTAATAGCTCAGAGTTGTCATAGAGAGCTCACAGTGGTCATAGATGCTATTGCTCATGGAGAGCAACAGCGGTCATAGCTCACAGTGGTCATAAAGAGCTCAAAGTGGTCTTTGAGAGCTCACATTAGTCATAGCTCATAGTAATCCTAGAAAACTCACAGTGGTCATAGTTCATACTGCTCATAGTGTGCTCACAGTAGTCATACAGGTGTCACAGTGGTCATAGATGCTCAGAATGGTGATAGAGAGATGACAGTGGTCATAGTGAGGTCATAGTGATCATAGCTTATAGTGGGTATAGATAGTTCATACTGGACATAGATCATAGTACTCATAGAGGGCACACAGTGGTCAAAGAGAGTTCACAGTGGTCATAGGTCATATTGGTCATATAGAGCTCACAATGATCATAGAATTGTAAGAGTGGCCACAGACTGCTCAAAGTGGTCATAGAGAACTCACAGTGGTAATAGAGAGCTCACAGTACTCATAGTGAGCTCACAGGGTTCATAGCTCACAATGGTAATAGAGAGCACATATTGGTCATGGAGAGATCATAGTGGTGATAGAATGTTCACAGAGGTCACAAAGAGTTCAGAGTAGACATATCAAGTTCATCATGGTCATCAGGAGCCCAAAGTGGTCGTAGATCATAGTACTCATAGAGAGCTCACAATGGTCAAAGAGTTTATAGTGGTCATAAGGAACTCAGAATGGTGATAGAGAGTTCATAGTGCTGATAATGAACTCACAGTGGACATAGTTCTGAGTGGTCATAGAGAGCAAAAGAGTGGTCATAGAGAGTTGAGAGTCATCATAGATCATAGTGCACATAGAGAGCTCACAGTTGTCAAAGAGAACTCACAGTGATCATAGATTATAATTGTCATAAAGAGCTCACAGTGGTCAAAGCTCATATTCATCATAGAGAGATTACAGTTGTCATAGAGAGCTCACAGTGATCATAGAATCCTCACAGTGGTCATAGCTCACAGTAGTCACAGCTCATAGTGGTAATAGAGAGCTCATAATGGACATAGAGAACTTACAATGGTCATGGATCAGAGTGCTCATACACAGCTCACAATCATCATAGAGACCTCACAGTGGTCATAGAGATTTCAAAGTTCCCATGGAGAGGTCACTGTGGTCATAGAGAGCTCATAGTGGTATCATAGAGACTTCAAAGTGGTCATAGGGAGCTCACACTCCTCATAGAGGGCTCACAGTAGTGATAGAGAGCTAAGAGTAGTTATAGAGAGCTGAAAGTGGTCATAGACAAGTCACAGTGGTCATAGAGAGCTCACAGTGATCATAGTGAGTTCATGGTGGTAATAGCTCATAGTGGTCATAGAGAGATCACAGCGATCATAGCTCATAGTGTTAATAGAGAGCTCACAGTGGTCAGAGAACTTATAGTGGTCACAGAGAGCTCACAGTCGTCCCATAGGGCTCATAGTGGTCATAGAGAGCTCACTGTGGTCCTAGCTCATAGTGGTCATTGAGAGCTCAGAGAGCTCATAGCACACAGTGGTCACAGAGGACTCATAATCTTCATAGTGAGCACACAGTGCTCATAGTCATAC
This sequence comes from Typhlomys cinereus, assembly GCA_023101885.1. NCBI lineage: Eukaryota > Metazoa > Chordata > Mammalia > Rodentia > Platacanthomyidae > Typhlomys > Typhlomys cinereus. The sequence continues at coordinate 41,123 of JALPQD010001177.1, read as the reverse complement.
TGGTGAGAGAGAGCTCATAGTGGTCATACATCACAGTGTATATAGAAAGATCACAGAGGTTATAGAGAGGTTATAGGTTATAATGTGGTCATAGCTCAGTGTGGTCAGAGAACTCACACTGGTCATAGCTCAGAGTGGTAATAGAGAACACATTGTGGTCATAGAGAGCTCTCAGTGATCATAGCTCAGAGTTGTCATAGAGAGCTCACAGTGGTCACAGTTCACAGTGGTCAAAGGGAACTCACAGAGGTCATAGAGAGCTCACAGTGGTCATAGCTCACAGTGGTTATGTAGAGGTCATAGTGGTCATAGCTGAAGTTAGTCAGGGAGAGCTCACAGTGATCATAGAGACCTCACAGTTGCCATAGAGAGCTCACAGTGATCATAGAGAATTCATAATCATCACAGAGAGTTCACAGTAGTCATAACATATAGTGCTCATGTAGTGCTCACAGTGGTTATAACTCATAGTGGTCATAGACATCCTACAATAGTCATAGTTCATAGTGCTCATAGAGAGCTCACAGTGGTCATAGAGAGCTCAAAGTGGTCATAGATAATTAAAAGTGGTGATATCTCAGTGTTCATAGAGAGCTAATGGTGATCTTTGAGAGCTCATAGTGATCACAGAGAGCTCACACTGGTCACAGAGAGCATACAGTGGTCATACAGAGCTCAGAGTGGTCATAGCATTCTGTGATAATAGAGAACTCACAGTGGTCATAGCTAACAGCTCAAATTGATAATAGTTCATAGTAGTCATAGCGAGCTCACAGTGGTGATATGTCATATTGTTCATAGAGAGTTCACAATGGTCAGAGTGCTGAAAGTGGTCATAGAAAGCTGAAAGTAGTCACAGAGTGCTCACAGTAGTCATAGAGAGTTCACAGTGGTCATAGATCATAGTGCTCATAGGGAGTTCACAGTGGTCAAAGAGAGATCACAATGGTAATAGCTCATAGTGGACATTGAGAGCTCATAGTTGCCATAGAGAGCTGAAAGTAGTCACAGAGGGCTAATAGTAATCATAGAGAGCTCACCGTGGTCATAGAATATAATGCTCCTAGAGAGGTCAGAGTGGTCATAGACTGCTCACAGTGCTAATAGCTCAGAGTGGTCATAAAGATCTCACAGTTGTCGTACCTCATACTGGTGAGAGGAAACTCATAGTGTTCATAGAATATAGTGGTTACAGAGAACCCACAGTGGTCATAGAAAGTTCAGAGTGACTAAAGCTCATAGCTGTTATAAAGAGCTCACAGTACTCACAAATCATAGTGGTCATAGAGAGCCCAAAGTGGTCACATGTCATAGTGTTCATAGAGAGTTCATAGTGGTCATAGAAAGATCTGAGGTGTCATAGGGAGCTCAAAGTGATCATAGAGAGATAATAGTGGTCACAAATAGCTCACATTCATCATATCTAACAGGGGTCATACAGAGCCAATAATTGTTATAGAGAATTTACAGTGGTCATAGCTCATAGTGGTCATAGAGAGCTAACAGTTGTCATAACTCATAATGGCCATGGAGAGCTCACAGTGGTGATAGAGGACTCACAGTTATCATAGAGTGCTCACCATGGTCAAAATGCGCTCACAGAGGTCATAAAATGCTCACAGTGGTCATAACTCACAGTGATCAAAGAGAGCTCACAGTGGTCATACCTCATAATTGTCATAGAGAGTTCACAGTGGTCATAGCTCATAGTGTTCATAGAGAGCTCTCTGTAATCATAGTTCACAGTTCTCATTGAGAGCTGACAGTGGTCACAGAGAGCTCACAGTGGTCAAGGTGAACTCAAAGTGATCATAGAGACTCAAAGTGGTCATAGTGAAGTCACAGTGGTCACCAAGAGCTCATAATGGTCATAGAGATCTCAGAGTGTTCATAGAGAGCTCATACTCTTCATAGAGAGCACACAAGCTCAAGGAGAGCTCACAGTTACCCCAGGTCATAGTCATAGAGTACTCAAAATTTTGATAGGTCATAATGCTCCTAGAGCGCTCACAGTGATCATAGAGAGATCACAGGGGTCATAGACAACTCATAGTGGTGATAGCTCACAGTGGTCTCAGATAACGGACAGTGGTCATAGCGCAAAATGATCATAGAATACTCATAGTGGTCATAACTCACAGTTGTCATAGAGAGCTCATATTAATCATAGAGAGCTCACAGTGGTCATAGCTCAGAGTAGTCATAGAAGTTCAGAGTAGTCATAGTTCATAGTGGCCATAGAGTGCTCACAATGGTCATAGGTCATAGTACTCATAGAGAGCTCAAAGTGTTCATAGAGTGATCCAAGTGGTAATAGATAGCTCACATGGCCATAGAGAGCTGATGTGGTCATAGCTAACAGAGGTCTTAGAGAGTTCATATTGGCAATATAGAGATCATAGTGGGTCAACGTTCATAGTGATCATAGAGAGCTCATGGTGGTCATAGTGAGCTCACAGTGGTAATACATCATAGTGGTCATAGACAGCTCATAGTGATCATATCTCATAGTGGTCATAGAGAACTCACAGAGGTCATAACTCATAGTGGTAATACAGAGCTTATACTGGTCATAGGGAGCTCACAGTGGTCATAGAGAGCATACACTGGTCATAGAGATCTCACAGTGGTAATAGAGAGCTCACAGTTGCCATAGTTCAGAATGGTAATAGAGAGCTCACAGCAGTCATAGAGTGCTCACAGTGTTTATAGCCCCTAATGGGCATAGAGAGTTCACAGTGGTCATAGCTCATAGCAGTCACAGAGAGCTCACAGTGGTCATACCTCATAATGTTCATACAGATGTCAAACTGGTCACAGAGAGGTACAGTGATCATAGACAGCTCACAATTCTCATAGAGAGCACACAGTTGTCTTAGTTTACAGAGATCATAGGGAGCTCATAGGTATCATAGCTCATAATAGTCATAGAGAGCTCAGGGAGAGCATAGGGATCTCTCAGTAGTCATAGCTTATAGTGATTTTAGAGATTTCACACTTGAATTATCTCAAAGTCATCCAATAGAGCTAACAGAGATCACAGCTCAGAGTGGTGACAGAGAGCTCACATTGGTCACTGAGATGTCACAGTGGTCAAAGCTAAAAGTGGTGATAGAGAGCTCACGATGGTCATAGCTAGCAGTGGTCATAGCTAATAGTGGTCATAGCTCATAGTGGTGATAGAGAGCTCACAGTGGACATAGATCACAATTGTCATAGAGAACTCACACTGTTGATATCTCATAGTGAGCATAGAGAGCTCACAGTGGTTATAGAGAGCTCACATTCTTTGTAGAGGCTCATAGGGGTCATAGCTCATAGTGGACATAGAGTACCTACAACGGTCATAGCTGATAGTGGTCATAAAGAGCTCACAGTGGTCATAGAGACTATTGATAACTCATAGTGGGCATACAGAGTTCACAATGGTCCAGTTCACCGTGGTCATAGAGAACTCATAGCTGACAGTGATCATAGAGATCACGATGGACATATGTCGCATAGCTCATAGAGAGCTACATAGGTTATAGAGAGCTCACAGTTGTCATAAAGATCTCGAAGTGTTCACAGAGAGTTTACAATGGTCTCAGCTAATAGTGGTCATAAAGTGTTCACAGTAGTCTAAGAGAGTTCACTGTGGTTATAGCTCATAATGGTCATAGAGAGTTCACAGTGATCATAGCTCATAGTGGTGATAGAGAGCTCACATTGGTCATAACTCAGAGTAATCATACAGAACTCACAGTGGTCATAGGTCATACTGCTCATAGTGTGCTCACAGTGGTCATACAGATCTCACAGTGGTTATAGAAAGCTCAAAGTGTTCATAAAGAGGACACAGCGATCATAGAGAGCTCACAGTGGTCATAGCTCATAGTGGTTATATTGAGCGGACAGTAGTCAGAGAATTCACTGTTGTTACAAAGATCCAATAGTGACAACACAGAGATCACAGTGGTCATAGAGGTTCACTGTCATCATAGAGAGCTCAAAGTGCACATAGAGTGCTCACAGTTTTCATAGACAGCTGATAGTGCTCACAACTCCTAGTAATCATAGAGAGCTGATAGTGGTCATATCTCACAGTGGTCATAGAGACTTCATAGTGGTAATAGAAAGCTCACAGAGAGTTCAGAGTGGTCGTAGAGAGCTCACAGTGGTCTTAGGTCATAGTGCTCATAGAGAGCTCACAGTGGTCATAGAGAGCTCACAGTGATCATAGAACTATCAAAGTGGTCACAGAGAGCTCACAGTGGTCACAGAGGGATTATAGTGGTCATGGACAGCTCATAGTGGTGATAGAATTCTCACAGAGGTAACAGAGAACTCAGAATGGTCATAGACATCTCATAGTGGTCATAGAGAGCTCACAGTGCTGATAGGTCATAGTGTTCATAGAGAGCTCACACTATCGATAGAGTTTAAAGTGGTCAATAAGAGCTCATATTGGTCATAGAGATTTCAGAGTGTTGATTGGGACTTCATAGTAGTCATAGTGAGCTCACAGTTATCATAGATCATAGTGTTCATGGAGTGCTCACAATGGTGAAAGACAGTTCACAGTGGTCATAGATCATAATGGTTATAAAGATCTCACAGTGGTCATAGCTCAGTAGTGGTCATAGAGAGCAAATAGTGTTCATAAGTCATAATTCTCATAGAGAGCTCAGAGTGTTCATACAGAGCTGACAGTCATTTTAGAGGGCTCAAAGTGGTTATAGAGAGATCACGGAGGTCGAAGAGAGCTCACGGTTATCATTGAGAGCTCACAGTGGTCACAAACTCCTAGTGATCATAGAGAGAGCTCACAGTAGTCATAGCTCACAGTGGTCATAGAATGTTACAATGGTCATAGAGACCTTATAATGGACATAGAGAGTCACACTAGTCATAGAGACCTCACGGTGGTGATAGAGAGATTTGCAGTGTTCATAGATCAAATAGTCATAGAAATCTCACAGCAGTCCATATGTCATACTTTGTAAAGAACTCATAATCATTATTTAGAACATCACCGTGATCATAGCTCGCATAGTATGATAGAGAGAACATATTGGTCACAGAATCAAAATGATCATAGAGAACTCACAATTATCATAGTT
>JALPQD010001177.1:0-36012 GCA_023101885.1 Typhlomys cinereus | reverse complement strand
TCATAGACAGAATATAGTGCACAGTGAGAGATTACAGTGGCCATAGTTCATAGTGGTAATAAAGTGATCATAAACAGGTAATTGTTGTCAGAGCTCACATGGGTCATAGAAAGCTCACATTGATTGTAGGTCACATTGCTCATAGAGAACTCACAGTGTTTAGAGAGCTAACAATGGTCATATAGAGCTCATAATGGTTATAGAGAAGTCACAATATTTACTGAGAGCTCATAGTGGTCATAGAGAACTCATAATGGCAATAGAGAGCTCACAGTCATCATACAGTTTTCAGAGTGGTCAGAGAAAGTTTACAGTGGTCTTTGAGAGCTGACAATATTCATAGCTTATAGTGGTCATAGAGAGCTCATAGTGGTAAAAAAAGAGCTCACAGTGTTTATAACTCAGAATGGACATAGAGAGCTCAAAATCATCATAGCTCATAGTGGCCCAACAGAGCTCACAGTGGTCAATGCTTATAGTGGTCACAGAGTGCTCATAGTGGTCACAAAGAGTTTACACTGAACATCACTTATAATGGTAATAGAAAGTTCACAATAGTCATATATAACAGGGGTCACAGAGAGCTCACAGTGGTTATAACTCATAGTAGTTATACAGAGCTCATAGTGATCATAGAGAGTTCACAGTACTCATAGTTCATAGTGCTCATAGAGGGCTTACAATGGTCAGAGCACACAGTGGTTATAGAAAGCTCATAACATACATAAAGAGTCCACAACTGTCATAGATCATAGTGGTCATAGAGTGCTCAAAGTAGTCATACTCATAGTGGTAATACAGAGAAAAGAATGGTGATAGAGAATGCATAGCTCATAGTGGGCATAGAGAGCTTACAGTGGTTATAGCGCATAGTGGTTATAGAAAGCTCGTAATGTACATAGAGAGTTCACAATGGTCATAGATCTTAGTGGTCAAAGAGTGCTCAAAATAGTCATAGCTCATAGTCATTGAGATCTCACAGTGGTGATACAGAGGTCACAGTGGTCATAGCTCATAGTGGTCATAAAGTTCACAGTATTTATAGAGAGCTCACAACATAGAGAGTGGTCATAGGGAGCTCACAACAGACTTAGAGTGCTCACAATTTATATAGCTCATAGTTGTGATAGAGAGCTAATAGTGGTCATAGGTCATAGTGGTCATAGAGAACGCATAATGGTCATACCTCGAAGCAGTCATAGAGAGCTCATAGTGGTCATAAAGAGCTCACAGTTGAAATAGAGACTACATAATGCTTAGAGCTCACAGAAGTCATTGAAACCTTATAGTGGTTATAGAGAGCTCTCAGTGGTCGTAGCTCACAGTGATCATAGCTCACAGTTGTCATAGCTAACAGTGGTCATAGAGTACTCATAATGGACTTGGAGAGCTCAGAGTGGTCATAGCTCAAAGTTGACATGAAGAGCTCACAGTGGTCACACCTAATAGTAGTCATAGAGAGGTCACAGTTGTCATAGAGAGCTCACAGTGGTCATAGAGAGCTCATAGTGATCACAGTTCTCAGTGGTCATAGACATAGTTCATAGTTTTCATAGAGAACTCATGATGGCCATATTGAGCTCACAGTGATCTCAGAGAAGTCACAATAAAAATAGAGAGCTTACAGTGGTCATAGAGATACCATAATGGTAATAGAGAGCTCATAGTTGTCATAGTTCATAGTAGTCATAGATATCTCACAGTGTTCATAGCTCACAATGGTCCTAGACAGGTAATAATGTTAATAGTGAGTTCATAGTTGTCATAGCTAATAGTGGTCACAGACTGCTCACAGAGGTCATAGACTGCTAAAACTGGGCATAGAGAAATCACAGTGGTCATGGAGAGCTCATAGTTGATATAAACAGCTCACAATAGTCATAGAAAGCTCACAGTGGTCACAGACAGCTCACTGTGGTCATAAACAACTTACACTGTTAATAGCTCAAAGTGATCACAGGGAGGTCACAGTGGTCATAAACCATAAACAGTTGTAATAGAGAACTCTCAAATACTACTGTACACACTCTATGACCACTGTGAGGTCTCTATAACAATTGAGCTCTGTATGACAGCTATGAGCTATGACCACAGTGATCCCTCTATGACAACTATGAGCTAAGACTGCTATGAGCTCTCTAAGACCACAAACTCTGTCCACTATGAGCACTCTTTGTTCCTTATGACCTCACAGTGACCACTATGAGCTCTGACCACTTTGAGCTCTTTATGTCCATTATAAGCTATCACCACTCTGAGCTTTCTATGACCATTGTGAGCTCTTATGAGCCCTGTGAGCTACAACCACTGTGAGCCCTCTATGACCACTATTTGCTATGACCACTATTCGCACACATTGTCCATTAAAAGCTCTCTACAACCACTGTAAGATATGAACACTGTGAGTTCTCCATGACAACTATGACCTATGACTACTGAGAGTTCTCTTTGACCAGTGTGACCTTGCTGTGAGCACAATGACATTATGACCTTGATAATCTATGGTGACTATGTGCCCTCTACGGCAAGTGTGAGTTTTCTATGTCCACTGTGAGCTCACTATGACCATTATGAACTCTCTATGACCACTATGAACTATGGCCAATGTGAAGTCTCTATTTCCATTGTGAGCTCTCTGTGACCACTGTGAGCTCACTATGACCAGTTTGAGCTCTCTATGTCAATTTTGAGCTGTGACCACTGTGAGCTCTCTATGACTACTATGGGCTATGACCACTATGAGTTCTCTATGTCAACTGTGAAATCTTTGATGACTGTGACCTTTCTGTGATCACTGTGAGCATTCTATGGCCACTAAGAGCCATGAACACTTTGAGCTAACTGTGAACATTATCACCTCTCTATGACCACTGTGAGCTACAAACACTGTGACATCTCTATGAATACTATGAGCTATGTCCACTGTGCGCTCCATATCGAGGTTATGAGCTCTTATGACCATTATGAGTTATGACCACTGTGAACTCTCTTTGACCACTGTGAGCCAGGATCACTGTGAGCAATCTATGAAAAGTGTGAGCTATGACCACTCTGAGCTATGACAACTGTAATGGCTCTATGACCATTGTGAGTTCTCTGTGACCACTGTGAGCTATGACAACAGTGATCTCATCATTATGACTACTGAGCTCTCTGTGACAACTCTGAGCTATGACCACTGTGAGCTCTTTATGACCAGTATGAGCTATGACCACTGTGATCTGTCTATGATAAATATGAGGTATGACCACTGTGAGCTCTCTAGGATCACTATGAGCTCTCAATGACCAGAATAAGCAATGACCACTATGTGCTCCACATATCCCCCATGAACACTCTACGACCTCTGTGAGCTGTGACCAGTATGAGGCCTCTATGACAACTGTGTGCTCTCTATGACCACTGTGTGCTCTCTATGACCGCTGTGAGCTCCCTATGACTGCTGTATTTGCTCTATGAAACTGTGAGCTGTCTATTAACACTGTGAGCTCTCTAGGACCACTGTGAGCTCTGTATGACCAGTGTGAGACCTCTAAGACTACTATGAGCTATGACTACTCTGATCTCGCTGTGACAAATGTGAGCTGTGACTACTGTGAGCTCTCTATGACAACTATGACTTCTCTATGACCACTGTGAGCTCTCTATTACCACTATGAACTCTCTATGGCTAAGGTTAGTTTTTGAAACTGTGAGCACTCTATTACCACTGAGCTGTGATTAATATGAGCTCTCTATGAGCTCTGTGAGCTCTCTATGACCATTGTGAGCTCTCTGAGACAACTGGGAGCACTCTATGATGACTATTAGCTGTCTATGACCACTGTGAGCTCCTTATGACCACAATGAGCTATGACCACTCTGAGCTCTCAATGACTACTGTGAGCTATGATCACTGTGAGCTCTCTATGTCCACTGTGAGCTCTCTCTGGCCATTGTGAGCTCTCAATGACCACTATGAGCTCTCAATGACCACTGTGAGCTCTCTATGTCTACTATGAGCTATGACCACTCTGAGGTATCTGTGACAAATACGAGCTACGACCACTGTGAGCTCTCAATGACCACTATGAGCTCTTTGGCCACTGTGGACTCCCTATAACCACTGTGAGTTCTCTTTTTCCATTGTGAGCTATGACTACTGTGAGCTCTCTATGACCACTGAGAGACCTGTATGACCATTGTGAGTTCTCAGTGACCATTATGAGCAATGATGACTGTGAGCTCACTATGAAATCTATGATCTCTGTATGAACACAATGAGCCCTCTATGACCACTTTGAAATATCTGATAACTGTGACTTCTCCATGACCACTTTGAACTCTCTATAACCATTCTGAGCTATGGCCAATGTGAGCTCTTTATGACCAATATGAGCTATCACCACTGTGTGCTCTTCATGACAACTATGAGCTATGACCACTGGGAGGTCTCTATGACCACTATGAGCTATGAGCACTGTGAGATTACTGTGAACATTATTAACTCTCTAAGACCACATTGAGGTATGACTAAAGTGAGCTCTGAGGACTCTGTGCCCTCTATGACAATTATCAGTTATGTCTACTGTAAGCTGTCAAAAACCACTGTGAACTCTCTATGTCAAGTATAAGCCATGACAATTGTGAGCTCTGTATGACCACTGTGAGCTCTCTATGACCAGTATGAGCTTTCTATCACCACTATGAGTTATGAACACTGTGAGCTGCTTATTTCCATTGTGAGCTCTCCTTGTCCACTCTGCCATTATGAGCTCTTTATGACCACAGTAGCTATAACTACTGTGAGCTATCTATGATCATTGGGAGCTGTAACGCAATGAGCTGGGCTATGACCTCTATGAGCTCTCTATGACCACTGTGAGCTATGACCACTGTGAGCTATCAATGACCATTATAAGCCCTCAATGACTCCTATGAGCTATGACCATTATGAGTTTTCTATCAACACTGTGAGATATGGCCACTGTGAGCTCTCTGTGATCACTTTGAGCTATGAACACTGTTACCTCTCTATCACCAATGTGATATGATGATTATGAGCTCACTATGAGGAATGTGAACTCTCTATGTCTACTGTGAGCTCTCTATGACCATTGTGATCTCTCTATGACAAGAGTATCCTCTCTATGATCCCTGAGAGCTAGCTATGACCACTGTGATGTCTCTATGACCACCTTGAGTCCTATATTACCACAATGACCTATGTATGAGCAGTGTGTGCTCTCTATGATTTATAAACTAAGACCACTATGAGCTATGAGGACTGTGAGTTCTCTAGGTCCTTTATGAGTTCTCTGTGAGAACTATGAGCTTTGAACACTGTAATTTCTCTAAGACCACTGTGAGTTATGAACACTGTGAGCTCTATATAACCATTATGATCTATCACCACTGTGATCTCCTTATGTGCATTATGAGATCTCTATGACAACTATGAACTATGACAATTGTGAGCTCTTTATGACCACTCTGAGTTATAATCACTGTGACCTCCCTATGTCCACTTTGGGCTCTCTATGACCACTGTGAGATATGACCACTGTGAGGTCCCTATGGCCTTTATGACTTATGACAACTGGGAGCTATCTGTGACCATTGTGAGCTCTCAATGACCACTAGAAGCTATGAACACTGTGATCTCTCTATGGTCACTATGAGCTCCCAATGACTACTAGGAGCTATGTCAACTGTGAGCTCTTTATGACCATTATGAGCTATGACCACTGTGAACTCTCTATCAGCACTATGAGCTCTCTATGAGCACTATGACCTATGACCTCTGTGATCTCTATGACTACTATGAGCTATGAAAACTGACCTCTCTATGACCACTATGAGCTATGACCATTTTGAACTCTCTATGATTATGATGACTGATGGCCACTTTTAGTTGTCTTATGTCCAATATGAGTTATGAGCACAGTGGGTTCTCTATGAACACTATCAGCTCTCTACAACCTCTGTGACTTCTCTATGAGAAATGAGCTATGACCAACTATGAACATTATTAGCTCTCTAAGACCACTGTGAGGTGTGACTACTATGAGCTATGAGCACTCTGAGCTATGACAACTATGATGAATAACCACTGGGAGTTCGCTAAGACCACCATGAGCTCTCTATAGTCACCATGAGCACCCTATGGCCACTGTGAGCTCTGTATAATCACCATGAGCACCCTATGGCTACTGTGAGCTATGACCACAATGAGGTCTCTGTGACAACTGTGAGTTCTCTATGAACACTGTGAGCTCTGTATGAACATTATGAACTCTCTAGGATCACTATGAACTATGACTAGTGTGAGGTCTCCATTTCCATTGTGAGCTCTCTATGACCACTGTGGGATAACTATGCTCAGTTTGAGCTCTCTATGACAACTTTGAACTATGACCACTGTGAGCTCTTTATGACCAGTGTGTGCTCTCTGTGACCACTGTGAGCTCCCTATGACTGCTGTGATCTCTCTGATGCTGTGAGCTGTCTATGAACACTGTGAGCTCTCTAGGACCACTGTGAGCTCTGTATGACCAGTGTGAGAACTCTAAGATTACTATGAGCTATGACTACTCTGAGTTCTCTGTGACAAATGTGAGCTATGACCACTGTGAGGTCTCTATGATAGCTATGAGTTCTCTATGACCACTATGAGCTCTCTAAAATTGCTATGAGCTATGACCAGTTTGATCTTTATATGACACCTATGAGCTATGACTACTCTGAGCTCTGTATGACCACTATGCATTTTCTATGAACAATATGAGCTAGAACCACTATGAGCACTCTATGAGGATGAGCAATCTACGACCACTGTGAGCTCTCTATAACCACTGTGAGCTGTGGCCACTATGAGTTCTCTATGAACACTATGAAATACGACAAATGTGAGCTCTTTGTGACCAGTTTGAACTATGACTACTCTAAGGTCTCTGTGAACATTATGAGCTATCTATGACGACGGTGAGCTATAAAACTGTGAGATGATTATGATCACTATGAGCTATGTCCATTGTGATCTATCTATGACCACTATGACCTCTCTATGACCATTATGAGCTATCACCACTGTGAGCTGTCTATGACCACACTGAGCTCTCCATAACCACTGTGAGCTCTCTATGACCCCTAGAAGCTATGACTATTAGGAGCTCTCTATAAGCACTGAGAGCTCTCTATCACCACTACAAGTTCTCTATGAAAACTCTGAGCTCTCTATAACCAGTATGAGCTATGACCACTGTGAGCACTCTATTTCCATTGTGAACTCTCTGTGACCTGTGAGCTCACTATGACCATTGTGAGCTCTCCACGACCACTATGATCTATGAACACTGTGAGTTCTCTATGACAGTGTGAGCTGTGACAACTATGAGGTCTGTATGAACTCTGTGAGCTCTCTATGAACACTGTGAGCACTGTATGATCACTATGAACTCTGTATGACCACTGTGATCCCTCTATGACCACTGTAAGCTTTCTATGACCATGATGACTTATGACTACTCTTAGTAATCTGGGGCCACTATGAGCTGTCTATAACCACGTTGAGCTTGGACGACTTTGAGAACTTTATGTACACTTTGAGCTAAAATCACTATAAGTTTTTTATGACCACTGTGAGCTCTCTATGACCACTGTGGACTATGACCACTACAAACACTCTATGACCACTGCGAGCTATGACCACTATGAGCTCTCTCTGATCATTGTGAAATCTTTGATGACTGTTACCTCTCTATGACAACTTTGAGCTCTCTATGACCAGTTTGAGCTATGACCACTGTGAGCTCTCCATTCCCTGTACAAGGTATGAACACTGTGAGCTATCTATAACCACTGTAAGCTCTTTATGTCCATTATGATCTATGACCACTGTGAGCTCTCTGTGAAAATTATTAGCTTTCTATGACTACTATGAGTTATGATCACTGTGAGCTATAACCACTGTGAGATCTCTATGACCCCTAGGAGTTATGTCCATTGTGAGTCTGAGCTATGACAGTCTTGAGCACTCTCTTGCCACTGTGAGTTCTCTAGGAACACTGTGAGCTTTCTTTGTACACTATGAGCTGTGATAAATCTGAGCTTTGCATGACCCCTATCAGCTAGGACCATTGTGAGCTCTCTATTGCTACAAAATAACTCTGTCATCACTATGAGCTGTGAACAAAATGAACTCTGCCAATGGTGAGCTCAGTATGGCCACTGTGAGCTCTCTATGACCACTGGGAGAACTCTATGACCATTGTGAGCTATCACCACTATGAGCTCACTATGACCACTGTGAGCTATCACCACTATGAGTTCTCTATGACCACTTTAAAATCTTTGATGACTGTTATCTCTCTATGACCACTTTGAGCTCTATGAACACTATGTGCTCTCTAGGACCACTGTGATGTCTCTATGTTCACTGTGAGCTCTCTGTGATCACTGTGAGCTATCAAAATGGTGAGCTGTCTGTCACAAATGTGATCACTTGAGGAGTACTATGAGCTCTCTATGACCAAAGAGAGCTCTACTGATGACTCTAAGCACTCCATGACCATTATCAGATATGACCAATGTAAGATTTCTTTAACCACTATAAGCTATGAGCACTGTGATATGTCTTTGACCACTGTGAGCTTTCTATGTCCACTATGACCTAGGACCACTGTGAGCTCTCTAGAAGTACTATGAGCTTTTTTTGACCACTATGAGCTATGACCACTGTGAGCTCTCCATTTCCATTGTAAACTGTCTGTGATCACTGTAAGCACACTATGGACATTATGAGCTCTTTATGACAACTAAGAGCTATAACTACAATGAGCTTTCTGTGACCAGTGTGACCTGTGACCACTATGAGCTCTCTATGACTGCTGTCAGCTCTCTATGACTACTGTGAATTCTCTATGACCACTTTGAGCTAGCTCTGTATGAACACTTTAGTTGTCTATGGCCACTGTGAGCTCTCTATGACCATGATGAGCTATGACCACTCTGACATCTCTAAAATCATTATAAGCTATGACCACTGTGAACTCTCAATGACCACTGTGGGCTATGACCACTGTGAGCTCTCTATGGTCATTATGAGCTCTCTATTACTGCTGTAAGCTCTCTATGGCCACTGTGAGTTCTGTATGAACACTTTGATCTCTCTATGGCCACTGTGAGCTCTCTATGACCATGATGAGCTGTTACCATTTTGACCTCTCTATAACCAATACAAGCTTTGACCACTGTGAACTCTCTATGACCATTATGAGCTCTCTATGATCACTCTGGGCAATTACCACTGTGAGCTCTCTATGGCCATTGCGAGTTGTCCAAAACTACTATGAGATCTGTATGACCACTGCGATCTCTCTATGATGGCTGTGAGCTCTCTATGAGTACTGTGAGTATTCCATGCCCAGTGTGAGATATGACTACTCTGAGCTCTCTATGACTACTCTGATTTCTCTATCACCACTGCGAGGTAACCTTTTAGCTCTCTTTGACTATTATGAGCTATTACCATTTTGACAAATCTGTAACAAATACGAGTGACCATCACTGTGAGCTCTCTATGGTCATTGTGAGCTCTCTATGCCACTATGAGGTATGACCACCATGAGCACTCTGTGACCCCTATGAGGTATGGCCACTACGAGCCCTCAATGACCACTATGAGCTTTGACCACTATGAGCTCTCTATTTCCATTGTGAACTCTCTGTGACCACTCTGAGTGCATTATGGCCATTATCAGCTCTCTATGACGACTATAAGCCATGACCACTGTAAGCTGTGACAACTATAACCTCTGTATGACGGCTGTGAGCTGTCTATGATCACTGTGAGCTATCAATAACCACTGTGAGCTCTTTATGACCTCAATGATCTATGATCACTCTGAGTATCTATGACCAATATGAGCTATGACGATTGTGAGCTCTTTATGAAAACTATGAACTGTGACCATTGTGAGCTTTCTATAACCACTATGAGCTATGACCACTCTGAACTCTCTATGGCCATATGAACCCCCTATGACCACAAGAGATTTCTTGCTGGACTATGGAGTATGATCACTATGAGTTCTCTATGACCACTGGGACATATGTGCACTATGACTTCTTTATCACCACTTTGACCTCTCTATGACAACTGTGAGCTCTCTATGCAATTGTGAGCTCTATAAGAACACTGTTAGCACCCTATGACCACTATGAGCTATGATCACTCTGAGCTCTTTAAGTCCAGCATGAGCTATGACTACTGTGAACTATCTATTACAAATCTGAGCTCTCTATGACCACTATGAGCTCTCTATGATCTCAATGAGCTATGACCACTGAGAGCTTTCTATGACCACTATGAGCTTTCTTTGACCACTATGAGCTAAGACCACTATTACCTTAGTAGTACAATTTTGGGCTCTCTATGACAACAGTGAGCTCACTATGACCACTGTGAACTCTATATAACCACTGTAAGCTCTCTATTACCATTCTGAGCTATGATCTCTATAAGTTCTCTATGACTACTGTGAGAACTCCATGAACCCTATGAGTTATGATGACTGTGAGCTCTCTATTACCATTATGAGCTCTCTATGACCACTATAAAAATGACCTCTGAGAGGTCTCTTTGACTACTGTGAGCTCTGCATGTCTACTATGCCCTATGACCACTGTGAACTCTCTATAAACACAATGAGTTATGATCACTGTGAGCCCTGTATGGCTCTTATAAAGTCTCTATGACCACTATGAACTATGGCTACTATGAGTTCTCTATGACCAGTAGGAGCTATGACCACTGTGAGTTCTATGTGAACACTATGAGCTATGACCACTGTGAACTCTGTATCACCACTTTATATGCTCTGTGATCACTGTGAGTTTTCTATGACCACTGTGAGCACTCTGTGACCACTGTGAGCTCTCAATGACCACTGTTAAGCTATGAACATTATGACTTCTCTATGACCACTTTGAGTTCTCCATGACCACTATGAGTAATGACTACTGTGATCTCTCTAAGAATCATATGACCTATGACCACTGTGAGCTTTCTATGACTATTGTGAGCTGTTTATGTTAACTATGAGCTCTCCATGAGCACTGTGATTTCTCTATGCCCATTGTGAACATTCTGTGACTTTTGTGAGCACTCTGTGACCATTATTATCTATGACAAGTATGAGATCACTATGAACATTATTACCTGTCTAGGACCACTGTGAGCTATGATCATTGTGAGATCTCTATGACTACTATGAGCTATGACAACTCTATTACGATTATGATCTATGACCACTGTGAGCTCTCTATTTCCATTGTGAACTCCTTGCAATCACTGTGAACTCACTATGGCCATCACGAGCTCTCTAGGAACACTATGAGCTATGACCACTATAAGCTCTATATGACTCCGGGAGTCAAGCAAGTGGCAAAGCAGGCTCGCAGTCTTGCAGACTCATTTATTGTAAATATTGAGCTGCATATATACCCCACACAACATTCCATATGTTCCAGTGGGTGCTTTGCTGCGTTGGCCTGTCTGGGTTGGTTTGCTCATTCATGTGGTTTGATGTCAGCACCAGGCACTGCAGCAGATTCTATCGTAGGGAAGTTGCATTCATGTATGCAGCCCATACAGATAATACACCCCTGCCTGGTCCATTATGCCTACATATCCATCCTTTTCATTTATTTTGACAGCCAGTGGGAGCCAGAGTTCTTTGCTCTGACCTTGTTGACCCCACCTCAGAGGGCATCCAGCATGACAGACCGTTCCTGTTTTAGGTGGTCCTATCTCACAGGATCTTACCTGTCATTGACTACCAGCCTTCAAAAGACCTCCCCTCTGGAATTCATATCAGGGTATGTGGATAGTAGATAAGAACAAAGCCTCATGAATCTCTTCTATCCAAGCTTGAACCACATCTTTAGGGGGGGGCCATGGCTTGGATGTTCAAGGGCCATAAGCACCTGTAGCATGGTCTTATTGATGGAGCACTGCTGCAAGATGTGCTGAAGCAACACTTAAGCAATATAATTAATAAAAACACATCCTCCTATGATAGCATTAGTTACAATCTAAGAGGGATCGAACAAACTTTTAAAGTTGTTGCCCATTCTGGTTTCAAACCCAGTATCTATAAACTGGAGAGCCACATGTGTCATGTTAATATGTTCTATTTGTTGGCATAAAGTCAATGAGTAATTAAGAGGGCCTGAGATCAAGGCCCCTTGATGTACTGAGCCTTGGATATGTTGGAGACCTGATAAGATGTTAAACATATGGAGGCATATCAAGGGTCACATGAGGAAAGAGCAAGCCTTTAGGGCCTTGAAGGCCAGGTCAGACACCTGTTGAAAATATGTAGCCAAACCTGTGGTGTATTGTGATATTGGATAAATATATTGACCATAACCTGTGAGCATATCCAGTGTGTTGGTAAGACCATACTGAAGGTTGAGGCAGGCTTGTGCTTCTGCCTGATCATCATATGCAGAGTACCAATTCAGGAAAATGACTGGCTCCAAGTCTGCCTTAAGGAGATGATACCAATCACAATGGGTTTGGAGTTGCATGGCTCATTGGCACAGAACCTATTCAAAATAAGGGGAGTCAGGATCTGATTCATTGATCACCTTATGAATCAGGGAAAGATCAGCAAGCGGAGTAGGCACCCAAGGCTGTCATCTTGTCAGGGAGACTGTCTATGAATTTCCACTGGGCAGAATAAACGTTTGGGAATCCACAGGGGTGAGCCTCCTGATGGAGAAGCACAAAGACACCTATGACTCCAGTGGAGCCTTGAGTCTGGTTAGGACAGGTGTATGTCAAAGGCATTCTGTCACTGTAAAACCATTAAAGTGTATAAAATGGAGGAAAGAATTAGATGAGGTGTATCTGAGGAAGTCTTAAATCTACTTGGAGGATGATATTACAAAGATCTTCCTGGGAGGTCATTTCTTATCTAAGAAATATACAAGCCATGTCTGAGAAAATATTGTAAGTTGACTCTTTTATATTGAATTTAAGATTTTGGCCCTTCCCTCCACTCCGCCACCTGGGACGCAGGCGCGCGGTACAGCCGAGCTTCACCGTGCAACCCAGGTAAGCTCGGTCCCTGCCCACCCCCAGAACCCCAGGCCGCCCAAGGGACCCAGCTCCTCCCACCATCCAGCTGGAGCTGCCCGCGCAGAGCCTGGGAGGAGGAGAGGGCACCCCCTCTGCGCCCGGGCCCCGCCCTCAGGTCCCCCAGGTTAAATAGCGCCCTGCCGATGCCCCATCCTCCTTTCCCTCCACTCCGCCAACCGGGACACGCGTGGGGTCCAGCCTGGACTCACCTCGACCTAGGTAAGCTCCGACTCCACCCACCCCCAAAACCCCAGGCCAAATAATTCAGTTTAGTGAAAAACGCACAGAAATTGAAAGAAGATCTTAAGAGTTAAAACGACAATGCCAAAGTCAAAGTGCAAATCCATGAGAAACAACACTCAAGTAAACAAATCTCCCACTGAAGGAATTAATCCCATAATGTTAGACTCCAACCAGAACAAACCCATGGAAAATGGCCAAGAAAGCCTGACCCAGGATAACGATCTTCAAAATATGATCATTACCATGATCAATACTATGAAAGAGGAAATCAGGGAGGAATTAAATAATCGAATCAATCACTTTGAAGAGGAACACAACAGACACTTGGAGGAGTTGAGAAAAACAGTGCAAGAAACAAAAACTGACATAGAGTAGTTAAAGCAGACTCAAGCAGAGTTTAAAACTGAGCTACAAGACAAGTTATCTTCAACCCAGAACTCCACAGAGAGTCTTATCAGCAGAACTAACGAAGCAGAAAACAGAATTTCCAATCTTGAAGATAAAGTGGGAGTATTAACCAGCTCAATGGAAGAGGTTGTTAAAGCCAAAAAGATACTTGAGAGAAATATTCAGGAGATATGGGACACCCTGAAGAAGCCTAACATGCGTATTCATGGAATACCAGAGCAAGAATCTCAAAATACCACCCCTGAGGAAACTTTTCAAATGATCATCAAGGAAAACTTTCCTCATCTAAAAAAAGAGAGGCCCATCCATATACAAGAGGCATTCCGCACCCCAAACAGATACGACCAAAACAGAAGCACGTCACGGCAAATAATAGTCAAAACACTCCAAATTCAAGATAAAGAACTGGTGCTGAGAGCTTCAAGGGAGAAAAAACAAGTCACTTTTAAAGATAAACCTATTAAAATAACAAATGACCTCTCAGTCGAAACAGTAAAAGCAAGAAGAGCTTGGAGAGACATACTTCAAGTATTGAATGAGCAAAAATGTCAACCCAGGCTGATTTACCCTGCAAAACTATCTGTCATGATCGAGGGAGAAAGAAAAATCTTCCAGCACAAAGACAACTTGAAGGGATACATGTCCACCAAACCAGGCCTTCAAAAAATGCTAGAAATGATACTCAAGCATGAAGAAAAAAACAGGCATATCCAGGAGAACAGAAGGCAAGTATAACACCATTAAAAGCGAAGCAATATACTTATAAAAACTACTAAACATAATAAATGTCTGGAATTAAAAATAGTTTCTCCATTACAACACTAAATGTTAATGGAATTAATTCACCAATCAAGAGACACAGATTACAAACTTGGATTAAAAATCACAATCCATCAATCTGCTGCCTGCAGGAAACCCATCTCACCACAAAAGATAGGCACGCTCTAAAAATAAAAGCCTGGTCAACAATTCTACAAGCAAATGGAAGCAGAAAACAGACAGGGGTAGCCATTATGCTTTCAGACAAAGTGGACTTCAAACCAAAGAAAATTATAAGAGACACGGATGGATACTACATTTTAGTCACAGGTACAATTCACCAGGAAGACTTGACAATCCTGAACATTTATGCACCCTATATGGGCCCCTCCACATTCATTAAGAAAACCCTACAGCGTCTAAAGCAAGAAATCAACCCCCAAATGATAATTCTTGGGGACTTCAACACTGCCCTCTCAACATGGGATAGATCAACAGGTCAAAAGTTTAAAAAAGACACTTTGGAACTTAATCAAACCCTGAGAGAAATGGACCTTACAGATCTCTATCGAACTTTTCACCCACGAACCAAAGAATACACATTTTTCTCAGCAGCACATGGAACTTTCTCCAAAATAGATCACATATTGGGCCACAAAACGAATCTACGCATATACAAAAAAGTTGAAATTCTAACCTGTGCCCTATCAGACCACCACGGCCTAAAGCTGGACATCCACAACACATCAAACAAGAGAAAATACACTAACTCCTGGAAGCTTAACAATATGATGCTGAATGAGAACTGGATTCAGGAAGAAATTAAAAAGGAAATTCAAGATTTCCTGAAAGTGAATGATAATGAAAATACAACTTACCACAATCTCTGGGACACAATGAAAGCTGTTCTAAGAGCTCTTAATGCCTACATCAAAAAAATGGAAACATCAGAAATAAACAACTTAACAATGCAGCTTAAAGCTTTAGAGAAACTAGAGCAATCTGATCCCAAAAGTAGTAGAAGAGAGGAGATTAGCAAAATAAGGGGAGAAATATCTGAAATCGAGATTAAGAAAACGATAGAAAAAATCAACCAGTCAAAAAGCTGGTTCTTTGAAAAAATCAATAAGATTGATACACTCCTAGCTAAATTAACCAAAAGCAAGAGAGAGAAAACCCAAATTAACAAAATTAGAAATGAACATGGAGTTATCACTACTGATACCCAAGAAATCCAGAGAATTATAACATCATATTTCAAAAACTTATACTCTCTGAAGTTTGACAACACAAAAGAGATGGATGAATTTCTAAGTAAATACAACTTACCTAAATTGAATCAGGAAGTTGTGAATTATTTAAATAGTCCTATAACATATAAGGAAATTGAAGAAGTAATCTCGAATCTTCCCACCAAAAAATGTCCTGGACCAGATGGATTCAGCACAGAGTTCTACCAGACATTTAAGGAGTTAATAACACCAATACTCCTTAAACTGTTCCATCAAATAGCAAAGGAAGGAACACTACCAAATTCCTTCTATGAAGCTAACATCGTTTTAATCCCAAAACCTAATAAAGATTCACTTAAAAAAGAAAACTATAGGCCGATCTCTCTGATGAACACAGAAGCAAAGATTCTCAACAAAGTCTTAGCAAATCGGATTCAAAAACACATTAAAAAGATCATTCACGGGGACCAAGTAGGCTTCATCCCCGGCACACAAGGTTGGTTCAACATACGCAAATCAATAAATGTAATTCATCATGTAAACCAGTCCAAATTCCAAGACCACATGATACTCTCGATAGATGCAGAAAAAGCCTTTGACAAGATCCAACAGCCTTTTATGATCAAAACGCTAGAGACAGTAGGAATGGAAGGAACCTTTATCAATATAATAAAAGCTGTATACAACAAGCCCACAGCAAGGATTATGCTCAATGGGAAACAACTGGAAGCATTCCCACTTCGATCAGGAACTAGACAAGGCTGTCCACTCTCACCACTTCTATTCAATATTGTACTTGAAGTCTTAGCTGAAGCCATAAGACAAGAAAGGGACATAAGAGGGATTAAAATCATCAAGGAAGAATTCAAGCTATCCCTATTTGCAGATGACATGATCTTATACCTAAGAGTTCCCAAAAACTCCACCAGGAAGCTCCTGGAACTAATTGAGAAGTTCCACAGGGTGACAGGATACAAAATAAATGTGCAAAAATCAGAGGCCTTCCTATATGCCCAGAATGAAAGAAGTGAAAAAGCCTTGAGAGAAACAATCCCATTTACTATAGCCCCTAAAAAATGAAATACCTTGGTATAAACCTAACCAAGGAGGTAAAAGACCTTTACAATGAAAACTTTAAAACCCTAAAGAAAGAAATAGCAGAAGCCACCAGAAGGTGGAAAGACCTCCCTTGTTCCTGCATTGGCAGAAATGACCATCCTACCAAAGGCAATATTCAAATTCAATGCTATACCAATTAAAATCCCAAAGCAATTCTTCAAAGAAGTTGACCAAACGATCTAAAAGTTCATATGGAGGCACAAAAGACCCAGGATAGCAAAGACAATCCTGAGTAACAAAAACACTGCTGGAGGTATTACCATACCAAACCTAAGTCTATACTACAAATCCATAGTTATAAAGACAGCCTGGTACTGGCTCCAAAATAGACACACAGATCAATGGATAAGGATTGAAGACCCAGATATAAGCCCACAAAGTTACAGCCATTTGGTCTTTGGCAAAGGGTCCCAAAAAATCCAATGGAAAAAGAACAGCATCTTCAACAAATGGTGCTGGCAAAACTGGATCTCCACATGCAGAAGATTAAAGCTGGACCCGTACTTGTCACCATGTCCAAGACTTAATTCCAAATGGATCAAGGACCTTGATATAAGGCCAGAGACTATAAAAACCATAGTTGAAAGGATAGGGAACTCCCTCGAGCTGATTAGGCTAGGCCAACAGTTCCTAAACAGACATCCAATGGCACAGTCACTGCTACCAACTCTCAACAGTCGGGATCTTGTGAAATTGGAGAGCTTCTGTTCAGATAAAGAGATTGTAACATGCGCTCAAAGGCAACCCACAGAATGGGAGAAAATCTTCACTAACCACACATGTGATAGAACTCTGCTGTCCAGAGTGCACAAAGAACTTAGAAAACTAAACACCAAGGAAACCAATGGCCCAATTAAAAAATGGGCCCTGGAACTCAAAAGAAATTTTACCAGGGATGAAATTAAAATGTCTAACAAATATCTTAAAAAATGCTCCACTTCCTTAGCCATCAGGGAAATGCAAATCAAAACTTCCCTGAGATATAATCTCATCCCGGTCAGAATGGCAAAAATCCACAATACAAACAACAAATGCTGGAGAGGATGTGGAGAGAGAGGAACTCTCCTACATTGCTGGTGGGAATACAGGCTCATACAGCCACTCTGGCATGCCGTCTGGAGATTCTTAAAGAAATTAAAGATTGAAATGCCATATGACCCTGCTATTCCCCTTTTGGGAATAACCCCCCATACACCAGAGGTTCACCTCGATAGCACAAGCATGACCATGTTCATAGCAGCACTGTTTACAATAGCAAAGTCATGGAATCAACCCAAATGTCCAACAGTTGATGAGTGGATAAGGAAACTGTGGTACATCTATACAATGGAGTACTACTCAGCCATCAAAAAGGATGAATTACTGTAATTTGCCGGGAAATGGATGTCATTAGAAACAATGATATTAAGTGAAGTATCCCAATCCCAGAAAATTAAGCCCCGTATGTACTCCCTAATAGGTGGCTCCTAGTACCAAACCCACCCAGCCCACCTAGAGACACTCAAAGAAAAATGTCTGTAATACCAGAGCAGTGTTCCTATACTTAAGGGGAACACAGGAAATGGTTCAGGGAAAGTCCACTGGGTCCTTGTACATCATCGGAGAGGAGAGCCCAGAGGAAAATCAGGCATACACAAGAAAGGACTCTCTGGGGGCTGGAGAGGTGGCTCAGTGGTTAAGCCTCCGCCTTGCAGGCGGAGGGTCCTGAGTTCGGATCCCAGATCCCACATATAGACGCCTGCGGAGGCGGGGGCAGCCTGGGCTTCTGGTAGGGTGGAGCCTGTGAATCCCGGGGCAGAAGGAGGTGGAGCCGTCCATGGTGGTTCACGAATTCGTCTGTGGTTCTACACATACAGAGACACACACACACACGCACGCACATACACATGCACATGAGCCCAGTTGAATAAATAATAATAAAAAATACTTAAAAAATTAAAAAAAAGAAAGGACTCTCTGGGAATTGGGGTGGGAGGCACTGGGGGATGGGGAGGGAGGGGGGAGTGGAGGGGGAGAAGGGGATCTGGGGGAAGGAGGAAGGAGGGAGGGANTTCTTATGTGTGTTTGTGTATGTGTGTGCCTGTGGAGGCCCAAGGGTGACATCGGAAACCATCTTAGATTGCTACCTCCTTATTTCTCTGGAGTTTCCCAGACCCTGCCTTCGAGGGCCAGAATTACAGGCTGCTGCTATATCTGCCTGGAAGTTTTACATGGGATCTGGAGGTTGGAAGTTTCTTTTGCTTCTGAGGCAAAGGCTTTAATCCCTCAGTCATCTCCTAGCCCCAAATTCTATACTTTTATATGGCTGAACAATATTCCATTGTGTATATGTGCCACATTTCATTATCCATTTGTCAGTTTATGGATAGCTAGAATGACTCAAGTTCCTAAGTGTTGTAGATTGTGCTGTGATAGATGTGGTTATGCTGGTATTCCTGCAGTAAGATAGAGAATTTTTGGGACTACGCTCAGGAGCGGTGTAGCTGGATCATTGCTACCACTATTAAAAATGTTTGAGGGACATTCACACTACTTTCCAAAGTGGCTGTTCCACTTCACATTCTCACCAAGAGTTAATGAGGGTTCTGCTTTTTCCACATCCTCATCAGCATTTGATGTTATTTATTTTCTTGATCTTAACTGTAGGGCGCCGCCCTGCATGCCGCCATTCTAAGATGGCGCCGGTTCTCCTTCTCCTCTCAGCAAAACAAGCCAATGCGCAAGCGCCAGGCCCATTTCCCGCTCTAGCCCTGATCGCAAGACCATCACGCCACCTCGGGTGACACGCCCATTACCAATCAGGTGCTGCCACGTCCAAGACGGGACAGAATCCCTATATAAGGGTGGCGGTTTAGGCAGTTGGGGTCTCCGTGCTGAAAGCTAGTGCTCTCCCTCTCAAGATGCATTAAAGCTTGCTACAGAAGGATCCTGATCGTGTTGCGTCGTTCTTGCTGGCGAGACGAGCAGCGCAAACAACTGGTGCCGAAACCCGGGAACCACATCGTCCGCACCGTCGGAGACCCCCTGGATGACAGGGAGGATTCAGAACTGTAGCGCAGACTACGCCTCAGAAAGGTATGTTCACTCTTTCACCTTCCTAATTCAAAATGATCGAGCTTCCTGAAATTCTTGCAACAAGTAATCCTGATATCCTTCACTCTCTTTGTTTTCTGTTTTCGTTATTGTTGTGATCTTATTTGGAAAATGATAAAAAACTGTCTTGAAGTCGAAAACTGCGAAAAAGCCCGATCGGCAGGACAGCTCACTTTAGAAACAGTGCAAGAGGGCATGTCAGAATCTGAGCGTAGTGAGAGGATGGGTGCGCGCAAAAAAGACCCCAAACCGTCATAAGTGAAAAAGGACCTCCCAGACAACCTAATAAGGATAGGGAGAGAAGAAAAGTGAGTAAAAACAAACTTACCAAAGAGTCTGACAAAGATAAAGAAAGAGAACTAGATAATGCATCTAATCCCCCAAACAAAAAACCAGGTTCATGGTGGGAGCCCATATATGACCCCACTTCAAGACCTAGGTTATATCCAACCCAAGAGCTTGCCGCTCTCAGTTTTACCTCCTCTGATGATGAAGATTCGAGGATAAACACAGAGGATGAGGCCGAGCTTGAAGAAGCGGCTGCCGCATATGACCCAGAAGAATGGCGCCCTCTTCATAGACAGCCTATGAAGGAAAGACCTCTAATGGTTGTCCCTTCTGCTCCGCCTCCTTTTGCACCCTCTGCTTCACGATTACCCAAACAGACTCGCCATAAACTCAGCCTTGCCTTTCCAATTTACGAGGGAGAGACGGGGAGAGTTCATGCTCCTGTTGATTTTAATCAGATTAAAGAACTGGCTGAGTCCGTTAGAAAATATGGGCCTAATGCAAATTTCACTATAATACAGCTAGATCGCCTAGCCTTACATGCACTAACGCCCACTGATTGGCAAACCATCGCTAAGGCTGCATTACCTACTATGGGTCAATACATGGAATGGAAGGCCTTATGGCATGAGCAGCACAAACCAGGCTAGGATTAATGCCTCTTCGCTGACCCCTGAACAAAGAGAATGGACCTTTGAGCTATTAACCGGTCAAGGCCCGTTTACTACTGATCAGGCTAATTTTCACTGGGGTGCTTATGCTCAAGTTTCCAGTACAGCTATTAGGGCCTGGAAGGCTCTTAACAAAAGGGAGAAACAGGAAATCAGCTTACAAAAATTATACAGGGGCCCCAAGAACCTTTTTCTGAATATGTGGCTAGGATAATGGATGTGGCTGGAAAGATTTTTGGTGATCCAGATACTATAGCTCCTTTATAGAACAAATAATCTTTGAACAAGCCTCACAGGAAGGTCGCAATGCTATAGCTCCCAGAAAAAACAAAGGTTTACAAGATTGGCTTAGAGTATGTAGAGAAATAGTGGGCCCGCTGAGTAACTCTGGACTTGCGGCGGCTATTCTCCGAGCACAGCAGCACCCCCTCATGAAAAACAATGGTCGCTCCTGCTACAATTGTAAAAAACGGGCCACTTTGCAAAAGATTGCCCCGAGGCTAAAAGAGAACAAAAACCCCTTACTCTGTGCACCAGGTGTCAAAAAGGATATCACCCCTGTTAAACAATGCAGGTCAATAAGAGACCTGAAGGGCAATCTTTTGCCTCCTCAAGAGGTCTCCTCTGAGCCAGAACAAAAAAACGGGTCAATGGGCCCCCGGCCCCGGGGCCCCAAGAAATACGGGACCCATTTTGTCAAAACCGAGAACCCAGAAATTCCTCAAAACCAGCCACAAGATTGGACTTGCACTCCGCCGCCACAATCTTATTAATGCCTCAATTGGGTGTTCAAGCCGTCCCTCTTCAGCCTCTACAACCTCCCCTACCCAAACAAACTATAGGTCTAATAATTGGAAGAGGCTCTCTAACCGCTCAGGGGTTGATAGTTCACCCTGGTCTGATAGACAACCATCATACCTCAGATATTCGACTCTTATGCTCCAGCCCCCAGGGTATCTTCTCTATTCAAAAGGAGAACCTAAGGTTCTAAAAACAGACAATGGACCAGCTTATACTTCCCAAAAATTCAAACAATTTTGCTCACAGCTACAAGTGACACACATTACTGGCCTGCCCTACAACCCCCAGGGTCAAGGCATAATTGAAAGAACCCACCGGACACTCAAATCTTATCTAATTAAACAAAAAGGGGGACCCATAGCATCCCTATCTCCTGGTCCAAAGGCAGCATTATCTTTGGCACTTTTCACTCTGAACTTTCTCAACTTAGATGAATCAGGAAGAAGTGCCGCTGACAGACATTGCTCAGAACCTCAGAGACCACAGGAGTTAGTAAAATGGAAAGATATTTTGACTAATCAATGGAAAGGCCCGGATCCAGTTTTAATTAGGTCCAGGGGAGCGGTATGTGTCTTTCCACAGAGCGAAGAACATCCATTTTGGATCCCACAACGGCTAACAAGAAACATCCATATCCAAGAAAATGAAGCCACAGATATTAAGACTGATAATGCTGATCCTGATGAGAAATCTCCAGTCTCGCTCCGAGCACAGATGGGGGATAATGTCCACGTTCCCCCTGCCCATGCCGGTGATGTATAATGCTAACGTTTTCCCTCGCCTGTTTATCAAAAAGGAGACTTTGGGATCACCGCTGCTATTGTCAGCATTGTAGCCACCGTGGCCGTTGCCGCTTCACTTACGGCCTCGGCTTTGGCGTTGTCAGGGACTGTCAAGGCAGCAACAACTATCAATGAGCTGTCCTCCTCAGTCTCCTTAGCTATGGACAAACAGCAGTCGGCAAACACCCAACTACAAGGAGGACTGTTGCTGATTAATCAGCGTATTGATTTAGTTCAAGAACAAGTAGATATACTGTAGCAGTTAGCACAGTTAGGATGTGAAAGAAAAATGTCTGGGTTATGCATCACCTCTGTACAATACAAAGAATTCACAGCTGCTGCTAATTTGTCCAAGTCCCTTTCTCAGTTTATGTTACAGAACTGGACCCATGAATTTGAACAGACGCTACGAGAACTCAGAGTCGCCATTGTGCACGTCAACTCAACCCGCCTTGACCTATCTCTGACGTCGGGATTCGCCTCCTGGATTTCCTCAGCTTTTTCCTACTTCAAGGAATGGGTGGGGGTGGGACTATTTGGAATTCTGTTCTGTCTTGGTCTGGCAATATTGTCTTGGCTCTTCTGTAAATTTTCTAACAGGGCCAGACGAGAAAAAATCATGGTCACTCAGGCACTTAGGGCTTTAGAACATGGGACCTCTGCTGAGATCTGGCTTGCAGCATTAAAGCAAGAATAAAGGTTGATCGCCGGCCAAACAGCTCATGCACCCTCAGCACCTTTGTTGCATTGCACGAGGACGAGTGTTTGGCATAGGCAGCCCACACAGGTTGACGAGCAAAGCATCGCACAGAGTTTACTCTGGAAAACACGCCATCTTGCAAAAGGGTTACCTGCCCCAGAATCCCTTCCTCACAAAATTGGCAGGACGAATTTTTCATGAGGATTTGGCCTCTGTTTTCGCCTGAGTTGGGTGGTCACCTCATCGCTATCATATTTGATAAGAAAGGGGGAGATGTAGGGCGCCGCCCTGCATGCCGCCATTCTAAGATGGCGCCGGTTCTCCTTCTCCTCTCAGCAAAACAAGCCAATGCGCAAGCGCCAGGCCCATTTCCCGCTCTAGCCCTGATCGCAAGACCATCACGCCACCTCGGGTGACACGCCCACTACCAATCAGGTGCTGCCACGTCCAAGACGGGACAGAATCCCTATATAAGGGTGGCGGTTTAGGCAGTTGGGGTCTCCGTGCTGAAAGCTAGTGCTCTCCCTCTCAAGATGCATTAAAGCTTGCTACAGAAGGATCCTGATCGTGTTGCGTCGTTCTTGCTGGCGAGACGAGCAGCGCAAAACACCCAAGAATCTCCAGAAGCCAACGGGTGGGGAGGAGACCTGCTTTCAAACAAGGCAGAAAGGCAAGGAACAACACCTGAAGGTTGTACACACACACACACGGGGGAGGAGGGATTGGAGGTATGGTTATACAAAATGTGATCATCTCAGGGCTGGAGAGATGGCTCAGGGGTTAAGATTCTGCCTCCCAAGCAGAAGGTACTGAGTTCAGATCCCGGGTCCCACATAAAGATGCTAGGCAGAGACAGTGGTGCCCCGTACTTCCACCTTGGTGGGCGGAGCCTGGCAAAGTCCAGAGTGAAGCAAAAAGGAGGTAGAAGCAATCCAGGATGATTCCTGAAGTCACCCTTGGTCCTCTACAGGGACACACAGTGCCCTCTGACACACACACACACACACACACACACACGCAAAATAAGTAAAGTAAGAAATGTGATCTGTCTACCTCTAATCTCACTTATTCCAACAGACATCTATACAGCAATGACAGGGGACTAGAAAGGAAGATGCCAGAAGGGCGAAGCAGGCCGAGTGTCCTTCTGAAGGCTTCACGTGGCATCTTCTCGTGGACCTGCACGTGTACACCATTGCTTTTACTTTCTAGCAGATGGTTTTAACAACAGAGAAGCGGATCTGATTCCCAAGCCCGTGGGACCATCCCTTGCCTGCCTAGTGGGCACTGAGCGCCCCTTTCTTCCATGGCGTCTCCTGAGATTCCACAGAGGCTACTTGTGCGCTACCAGCCGCTTGTGGCTTTGTGGAGACACGGCCATGGGGAAGACGTGCGAACGGAACATAGGCGGCTCGAAGCACGCGTAAGGAGAAGCTGGGGTTGGAATGCGGGCTGCAGGCACTGCACGAGGCAGTTCTGGCCACTGATGCTATTGAAGCAAAACCCGCTGTAAAGATGTCTCCCTTTCCCTGGATCCTAAACAACTGTCATTCCTCTCTAACCACAAGCAAGCTTTAGAATGTGTGTCCAGAGAAAGGTTAATGCATGTAGTGTATTTTTTTCTCTTCATATTTGTGTGTGTGTGTGTGTGTGTGTGTGTGTGTGTGTGTGTAGAAGAGGGCATTATGTGTGCCTGTTGCGGCCCACAGGTGACTTTGGAAATCACCCTGATGGTTCTACCTCCTTACTGCTTTGCTCTGGGATTTTCCAGGCTCTGCCTTCCAGGGCCAGAAGTGCAAGTCACCAATATTTCCACCTCACATTTTTACATGGGATTTGGGATCCCAACTCAAGTCCTGCTTGTGAGGCAAAGCCTTAACCCGCTGGCCATCTCCCCAGCCCTGGGTCACATTCTTATTCTTTCTGTGTTAAGCTCTGTAAGCGCTGTCCACGCTGCTGTGTGCACAGTTCTACCGTCCGTGGAGGCAAACCCCCTGTGGTACGTGTCCCTTGTGGCATTAGGCATCTGAGGCTGTGCCCTTGGGCCCAGCTGCCACCCATTATTAGCTCTTCTAGCACACATGTAACACGTGTGCATGATGCATGCTGACAACCCATGTCAGTAGATCACGTAGATAAGGTCTTGTCTCTTTGGGTAATTTTATCCTTGTGTATGTGCGTGCGTGCGTGCACACAGGTGTGTTCATGCATGTCAATGTGGGCACACGTGTGTCACAGTACCTGTGTGGAGGTCATGGGACAATTGTTTGGGACAGGGTCTCTTTGTTCACCATGGAAGCCAGACTAGCTGACCTGGGTGCTTCTGGGAGTCTCCCATTTCCACCTACATCTCGCCCAGGATTATAGACACAACCCTGCATCCCTCCTTATGTGAGTTCTGCGGATTCAAACCCAGGTACTTACACTGTACAAGTGTTTTACCCACGCTGAGCCACTTCCCTAGCCCACATGTGTAATTTTTAACTTCTTTTATTATTTATTCAATTGTGCGTGTGCACGTGTGTGTATGTATATGTGTGTATGTATGTGTGTGTAGAACCACAGGCGAATTCCGGAACCACCATGGATGCCTCCACCTCCTCTTTGTTTACTCTGCCCCGGGATTCACAGGCTCCGCCCTACCAGGACCAGAAGCGCAGGCCGCCCCCGCTTCCGCCTGGCGTCTATACGTGGGGTCTAGGATCCAAACTCAGGACCTTCTGCCTGCAAGGCAGAGGCTTAACCCCTGAGCCACCTCTCCAGCCCCCACATGTGTAATTTTTAAAAAATATATTTTATTTTCTATTTTTCAGAAGAGAGAGAACAAGAACACGTGGTATGTACGTAGAACTTGGTTCTCTCCTTCCACCATGTGAGTTTCTAGAATTGAACTCAGATCTCCAGGTTTTTGAGCTGCGCTACATTCCTGACCCTGCACACAAGAGTTTTAAGATTGTATTTTTCTTTCTCAAGAAGTCACGATGCCAGCTTTACTAATTAAGGATACATAAAAAAGAAAACCTCTTAATTTTATCCTCCTCCAGAACTCTGTTGGAGGCCATGGGGGCAGGGGAAGCCCTCTGGGGTGCCTGTGTTCTCTTCCTAGTGCCTCCGAGATGGTATAGCCGATGCCAGGACCAGGGACTGACCAAGAGATGGTACTTGATGAAGCCTTTCTGCCAGGGTCCTGGCAGGAAAGAGACGCACCCTCAACATGGGCAACAGGAGCAGAGTTTAATAAGGGGACCATTTACAGAGGGACCCTACCCCCCTCCCAGGCCGGAGGGAAGAGCAGCCGCAGAGCCCAGGGAAGGGCGAGGTCACAGGGCTGGGCCAGGGGAATCAATACCTCCTCCTCTCTGTCCTGTTCTCCTTCAGGCAGAGAACACAGGGTGCCAGGAAGCTGGGGAGCCCATTCATGGCCGGTACTGGGCAGATCCGGGGCACAGGCAGGGCGGGGAAGAGCTGGGGGAGGGGCGAACGACTGACTCATCATCTGGTTTTGGGACGCCGCGCTGGGGAGTGGGCCCGGGAACGCCACGGTGTCGAGGTGCGTGGGAACTCAACGGGTCGCGTCCATCACACGCCTTTCCTTACAGGTACCCCACAGCTTGTTTCAAGTCAGAATCTGTGAGGATCCGTTTTTTGTGGGTGGAATATTCTAGAACTACCTTTCTTGGGGCAGTTTACACCCCTACCCCCATCGCTCATTTTGGCTACTCCCCAGTGCCTAGGTGGTTCAAACACATTGCCTGCTGCCCCTCTGACCCGGGAGGGGGACTCAAAGCTCTCACAATTTAATTCAGCTTGGAATAAGCAGATGCAGGTAGGTCTGGGCAGCACACTGGGGACTCTTCTAGAAGTCCTGTGGCAGGAGGGACAAAGGGGGAATGCTTTGACATAACCACTGGCTCAGACAGCCCAACCCCTGGCCAGTGAATGGACTCCCCCCTCCCCCCAACTCACACACAGAAATAGCTTTGCACTGACCTGCGAGCTCCTGGGCCTGGAAAAATACTCCAGGATATTTTAAAGAATCACATGTTCCCCCAAGCCTTTTCCAACTTGACTGGAGAACTGGCTGGCTAAAAAAAGGAAGGAATCATTGCGATCTTTCATGTGGGCATTATTCGAGCTAAGAATTCAAGACGAGAGACCAAAATGTTATCGGATTCTATCTTTTCCATGGACCTCGCCCCTTTCATGAAGCAAGGCCAGCGCCCTAAATTCTTTGAATAACATGTTTGTACCAGGAACAGGACTGGCGATTAATCTCATCCACTACTTGCACCACAGCTCTGGAGCAAAGAAATCAGAAACCACCAGAAAACTCTGTTTGCCTTCCTCATTTTCATGTTCGTTCAGCTCAGCTCTAAAGGTCCCTGCTTAGAGCGTTAGGGGCTCCAAGAGGCGTGTGGGGACCAGATGACAAAGGAAGATTCTCCCACCTTCTCCTGCTTCTCGAAAGCGGTGAGGAGGCACGGAGCCACAGACTGCATTGTGTTTGATGAGCCACTGAGAGACGCAGAGGAGGAGGAGGAGATGAGGAAGAGCAAGAGACGCAGGAAGAGAAGGGTCAGGAAGAAGAGGAGGAGGAAGGGCAGGAAAAGAGAAGAAGGAGAAGGAAAAGAAAGAAGAGGAAGAATGGGAGGACAGGAAGAGGAGGAAGAGTAGGAAAAGGAGTAGAAGAAGGAAGAGGAAGAGCACAAGTAAGAGGAAGAAGAAGAGGAAAAGGGCAGCGTGACTGTGATGTGGCTGTTTGATGTCACGACTGGCATCAATGACTTCCAGGAAATAAGAGACTCAGTTAGCAGGCACCAGGCTCAGTCAGCAGGCACCAGGCTCAGTCAGCAGGCACCAGGCTCAGTCAGCAGCCACGAGCACCTGTGTTTGAGCAGGATGCGTTGCACACACCCTACGCACCTTCCCAGACCTGCATGTGCAGCATGTCTGCATGCAGCAGGGAGCTGGCGCACAGAGACACACAGGAAGGGTCTTGTGGCCTCTCAGTTGCTCTCTCTCCACAGGAGGCAGAGCAGAGAGCCGCTGGCCCAATGGCAGACAAGCTGCTCCTGTCCTGAAACCTGGTCTCGGGGGGACTCTGCATCTGGCCACCCCCTCTTGGCCAGTCCCCTCTCCCACAGCACAGCTCTTCACATCCTAAGATTCTCAGCCTGGGCGAGGTCAGAACATCAGGGAACCATCCACAGGGTGGATATTTGGACCCTCCCCTAAAAGAAGTCGGCGTTCAGTGCTCCACTATCCAAACCCCCAAAGAACCCGCTGTGGCCAGCGACGTTTTCCCTGGCCACCTGGCTCTCTGCTTCTACCACAAACGCCAAGAGCCTGGTTCCAGAGCGGGGTGATCCCGTCGGCAGCCATCTTTACAACAGGAGGGTTTGTCTCTCCAAACTGGGATAGGTTGAAGGACATGTCCCAGGGGCCCATGTGTGTGTGTCTCTCTCTCTCTCTTCTCCTCTCTCTGTCTCTCTCTCTCTCTCTCTCTCTCTCTCTCAAAGCTTCTGGACGGGTTGCGCTATGAAGCCAGGAACTGGCCTGAGGAGTGGGCTCAGGGGGTAGAAGTCAGTTTGGATCCCCAGATCCCAGATTAAAAATGCCTGGGGGAAATGACTGCAACCTATAATTCTGGCCCTAGAAGGCGGAGCCTGGGAAACCCCAGAGCAAAGCAATAAGAAGGTAGAGTAATCCAGGGTGATTCCCAATGTCACTCTTGAGCCTCCTCAGGGACACACGCTTAAGTATCTTCTTGCACACAGACACACACACAAGTATTCTCTTACACACTCTCAAGTGTTCTCTTGTATACACACACACACACACACACACTTAAAAACAAAACCTTACACAAATAACCCGAAACCTCACAGCTGAAGCTGGGGGGCACCTTGTGCATCAGGCCCCTCGTGACCCCCGTGTGGGCTGCAGAATGCCAGTGTAGCCCGAGACTCCCTGCCCCCTGCCCCAGTCCACGGTCGGCCTCGCACCTCGGGGTGCAAAGCTGTTTGGCAGCTGCAGCTGAAGTTCACAGTGAGCAGGAGGCCTTTGGGGTGAGTCACCTGCCCCCCCATCCTGGCAACCACCCCTCACCCTCAGCAGCTGGGGTGCAGGGTGCACCCCAGGGCACTTCCTACCATAAAGACGGGGCTTCGGAAGGGCTTTCTGGACTCTCCTCCCCACATCCCGCCCCCCATTCATATATGACGCCATTAGGGTGCAGTCTGCTTGCAGGGGGCCGCCCCCTCACGACCAAGCTCTTCAGGAATGAGAGGACTTTCGGTTCTTCCTTACAGTTCACAGTCGCCTGCGGCAGGAGCTACACGGATACCAGCAGCCAAGGGACCTGGCCACACTGCTTTCGCAGGACCACCGACGAGGGGCAAACGTGTATGTCTGTCAAAGTCCCCCCAACTACTGCACCAGCTCTCTCAGCTTATCTGGTTGCCCAGGGAACGGCCCCTCCCACCGTGGGCTGGGCTTTCCTATCACCTGGACTCTCTCCTGCAGGGTTGCTCAGGGCTCTGCTTTAAGACTGATGCTTCTTACAGATGTGCCCAGAGTTCAGGCTTCAGCTGTGAGGCTCACACCATCGCCATCATCATCTAGGGTTACATGAGGCCCTTTTCACGCAGGCATATGACATGCCTTGAGTATATGCCCTACACCCCGCGATCCTTCCCCTTCTTCCCACTAGCTCCCTTTGCTCCCCAAGTTTCTCCTCTACTTCCTGTCATGCGTACACAGAAACTTCATGCGCCCACAGGGTTGAGTCCTTCTGACTTAGTTCACGTCACACGATGATCCCGCTCGCCCAGGGTTTTCCTGCAAACGAAGCATCTTCGTGGCTCTCTGGCTGGGTGACCCACTGGGTACACGCGCCACGTTTTCTCTCGCTGTTCCCCTGCCCATGTGCCCCCCCCACGGGGTTCCCTCACTCAGCAACTGTGCACTGTGCTGCTTTACACGTTCCCGTGCAGGCTGTGACGTGTGGCCCCCCTGAGGGTCCAGTCGGGTCGCACGGAAGGTCGGTTTCTGGTCTTTTGAGGTATCTCCTTGCGGGTCCCCACGAGGCTGTGTGTGAGGTTCATCTCGGTGTCCAGCACAACCAGCTTTCACTCCTTGTTCTCTGGGTGACTCCTGCTGGCTGGGGCGATGTGCCCCCTCGGCCCCCCCCCATTCCCCGCACTCCTCCGGTTGGCTGGTGATGTAGAACACAACGCTGAGCAATTTGCTCAGGAAACACGCTTTACCCTGGGTGCGAGTGCTGCGTCTTTGCTGTATGCTTTACCCTGGGTGCGAGTGCTGCGTCTTTGCTGTATGCTTTACCCTGGGTGCGAGTGCTGCGTCTTTGCTGTATGCTTTACCCTGGGTGCGAGTGCTGCGTCTTTGCTGTATGCTTTACCCTGGGTGCGAGTGCTGCGGTTTGTGCTCTGCTCTCTACAGCCAGGGTGCAGGATGTCACACGGCCTCTGACACCCGAGACCCACTAGGACCAGTGACCTCGGGGGGCTCAACACCCTGGGGGGAGGGGCACAGGAGCGTGATGCTTTCTGTGGCATGGCGGTTTCTCCTTGGGGTGCGTGATACCATCCCCCTGCCCCCAAGACTACAGGACCCTCTGGGGAGCACTCGCCTAGCCTCAGGCCCTCGGCATAAGAAGAGCGGCGATGTGTCTCACAGCCACGGGACAGATGCTAGAACATTCTATCTAACGTCAATGTTCTATCACAGTGGCCGAAGACTGACCGAGACATGAATCCCTTTTGAATGAGAGGGCGGGAGGGAAAGAGAGAGAGAGAGAGAGAGAGAGAGAGGAGAGAGAGAGAGAGAGAGAGAGAGAGAGAGAGAACGAAGGTGGCGACAAAGGGGGGGACCACGCAGGGCAGAGTGGAAACCAGAGGAAAGAGTAGATGCGGGCACTGGAAGACTCTTGAGGCCAGCGAGCCAACGTGGGTGCCCAGTTCTAAGATGAAGGGACTCGGCCCCTGGTGAAGGGCTGCTTATCTTGCTCCTTGCTGACTGTCCCCCCAGTTCCTGAAGACCTTCACGAGGGGCTCCCACCTTGAGACCCATGAGGCTCATCTCTGGAAAGCTGAAAGCGGCTGGAGGAGAGCGGGAGATGGGACGACACGTTGATCCAGACACCGATGGCGGCCCGCGCATCGCCGCTCCCTGTTCACCCTCAGGAGTGCCCCCCTGAGACCTCCAGGACTGGCAGGTGCCAACTGAAGCTTCTCCCTCCCCATGAGAAGTGACCGTGTGATTTAGTTCTTTTTAAGATTTAAAAAAAGTGTTTTATATATTTAATAGAGAGGGAGATGGAGAGAAAGAGAGAGGAAAGAGAAAGAGGAAGACAGAGAGAGAGAGAGAGTGGATACACATGCGAGCCACGGTCCACGAATCAGAGGCCAAGGGACAACTGTCAGAAGTGGGTTCTCTCCTTCACACCCGTGGGGATCGAACTTGGGTCTCCAGGTTGGCACGCAGGCGCCTCACCTGCTGACTACCTCGCAGGCCCACGTCACGGTGTTCTCCAAGGTTCTGTCATGCTTTGCTCTTATACGTCTCTTTCCCGTGTTGCACACATGACCCCCCCAGACACATACATGACCCCCAGACACATACATGAGATAAAAAAATATAAAAATAAATAAAGCTCTGCAGCTGGCTCGAGTTGCTGACCAGTCTCAGAGAACAAGAGCAGGTTCGTGTCAAGCTCACCCTCCATCTCGGCGTGACTACACCACCTCTGGTCCCCCCATGCTTGAGCCCCAAACACCTTTGGCAGTGGGAGAAGCGGATGTGCGCCGTTTCCTGCCACCCGGTCCTCGGGCTCCGTCCCTCCTCGCTCACTGCAGGCTTCTGCCAGGGCGCTGCCCGCGGCTGCTTCTAACCGAGGCACAGTTCCAGATCTGGTCATGTTGCATGGCTGGCGAAATGTCACCATGGCTAGAGGCCTGGCTCCACCTATCAGGGACAAGATGGAAGCGACGTGCCCTCCCTCGCAGGGTCCCCATGACCGGAGGGAGAGAGATTCCTTGAGTTCTTAAAAGATGGAAGTGATATTTTTTGGGGGGCATTTACTATGTGTTAGTCCCGGCAGAACGAATTCTAAGTTCCCTTATTACCCCAGTTCCACAGATGAGAAGGCTGATGAGATGAGGAGGCCCTGTCATGGTTTGAAATGTGTCCCCCACAGTCTCATGTGTTTGGCAAGGTCATGGCACCTTGAGAGGCGGAGCCTTGCTGGAGGAAGGCAGTCACAAGGGGTGGGCCTTGAGGTGGATGAGTCCCACCCTACCTCAGGAGAAGTCTGCCTTTGCAGCAGCAGTCTGCAGCTCCAGCCTCCAAGATGTCTGTGGTGACGTAGCCCTCCTCCAGCTTTGGCCAGCCAGCCATGCCGCCTCTGCTTTGAGAGACTGTCCCTTCCCTCTGGAACCATAAGCTGAATAAACCTCCTTTCTCCCTTGAGTTGATCGACTTTGGGTGCTCTCTCACAGCAATAGTTAAGAGTAACCGTTACAAGGCCTGTGGTTACTGAGAGCGAAAGGAGCAAAGCAACAAGACACAGAACCGTGTGAGGCGTGGTTTTGAACACCTGCGTCGAGCTCCCGCAGTCGCCTACACGGCCTGTGTCCAGGATGAGAACCCTCTAGACCTTGCGTCACCTGTGATGCTCCGGCCTCCTTTTCCTTTCTCCGTCACAGCTTCTGACCCTCGTGCCCTCGGCTCGAGCTTGTCTGCCTGAGCCTTTCCGGGCTCAGACTCCCTCAAGGCCGGCTTACCACTAGAGTGGGCACTCAACGCCAAACACCAGCGGAAGCGGGTGATAAGCCCCCGTTTGGCTCAGGCCACAGGATGGCCACAGCTCAAGATCACGGGTGCGCATGCGGAGGCCAGAGGACGACTTGCAGGAGCCGGTTCTCTCCTTCCACGATGCGGAGCTCGAACTCAGGTCATCAGGCTCCGCTGCAAGCGCCTTGACCCACTGAGCCATCGCAGCGGCCCCACCTGGTACTTCAATCACAGTGGCCGGTTCGCTGTCTTGCTACCGCTACTGTACTCGTTCATGAACTGATGAGCTTTTCATTCACCCATTAACATCTCCCCGTGAGCCTCCGTAAGGCCTAGGAAGGCCGGCAGTCCGCGCTGAATACACTGCTTGGCAAAGCAGATCCTCGGTAAATACCGTGCAACGGCCAAGCGGAATGTAGGTCAGGCCGCCAATGAGGAAGACACTGCACAGAGAGACGAGTAAAGCCCTGTGCAGAGCTCTTGGCTCGAGACTCACAGTGAGCTTTGCAAGGCGCTGGCTTAGCCGCTCGCAACTCTTATTCTCTGAGCTTTACCGCGCAATAGCCATTCCACATGGTTTCACCTAACCCTGTTATTAGTGTCTGGAGAGGATGCATGGCCTGAGACCGGTCAGTCCAAAACAGTCTCTCTTTCTTGGCAAGGGTAGCGCACCTTCCTCCTCCTTCCTCTTCCTCCTCTACTGGGCCTGGGGCCAGGGGACAGTCAGTGCTCTCCCCGAAACAGCTCAGAGCTGAGCCCCACCTCTGAGCTCCTGCTGCATCTGTAATGTTCCTGGACTCGCTCTAGCAGCAAACGGGAATCCTGGCCATCTCTGTCCCGTTCTTTAGTTTTGAGATTTGAGAGAAAGAGAGAACATGAATATACCGTGGCGCACGCGGGTGGAGAATAGAGGTCAATTTGCAGAACTACTTCTCTCCTTCTACCATGTGGGCTTCTGGGGCGTGAACTCAAGGCGCCAGGCTTGCCAGCAGATGCCTCAGCCCGCTGAGCCATTTAGCGGCCCCCTTCTATCTGGTTCTTGTAAGACACACTTGGTGAGCTGCGCCTCTGGTGATTCTGGAGTCTTCCCTTCAGCAAAGCTCACTTCCTATACTGCCAGACACAGTCTAACCTGACCTACTAAGCCAATTCACTAGCGCTCTCGCACGCTCTCTCTCAACGGCACCCGTGACCTGCGCGGGCTTCGAGGTCCTGCTTGAGACAGCTCCACAGCCCAGCGGCCGTCGGCTCACCCCGAGAAGGCGAGGGTCAGCGGAGCCGGAACGCAGAACATCTGCACAGAGACACGGGTTACAGGGGGCTCAGGAGCGCTGCACATGGACGTCACAGTCAACCAGCAGTGTCGCCCAGATCTTGCGAGGACAGAGTCGGCTGACACAGCAAACTATGATCCCAAAG
Source organism: Typhlomys cinereus (assembly GCA_023101885.1). NCBI lineage: Eukaryota > Metazoa > Chordata > Mammalia > Rodentia > Platacanthomyidae > Typhlomys > Typhlomys cinereus. The sequence continues at coordinate 1,558 of JALPQD010001177.1, read as the reverse complement.
GAAAGTACCGGCATCAGAGAAACCACTTTTCCATCTCAGAATTACAAACACTACTCTGTTTCCTTCAAATAATTCTGCATGTCCATCTGAATTAGTCACAGTTTAGGGTTATTATTACTTAATATTGTGCCCAAATCTTTAGTACACACTGAGTTTGACTCCAGTACACATCATAGAAACAGAGATGGGTCTATAGGAAAGTATTGTTTCGACACCCCCCCCCCGCCCCACCACAGACTAGGTTTTGGACACTGGCCGACTTCCTGGGCAAACAGCTGTGAACTCGGGATGAACTAGAGATGCGGCTCCCTTAGGTGCTGTGGAAAGATGGAGGGTCTCAGACGACTGGGCTGTGGCCAATGGAACAAAGGGCCTGTTTCCTTAAGTTCACTATTTCTGGTAGAAACCTGTCTGTGCCCTTCCAGGTGGCTAAGACCCTCCAATGACAGGCACGTGACTGGGGAGCAAAGCGGACACATCAGAAAGCCAGAGGCCCAGGTGGCGTGGGAGGGGCCCTGGCTGACCTGTGACTCACGCATGCCCAGGGCAGACTCAAAACACCGGCCCCAAAATAACCAAGATTGATGAGCTGCCAAAGTCAGGCCCTGTGGTTTGAATTTAACCAATAGCCGATTGCTTGGCACCTAGAAACAAACAACACCCCCTCCCATTCAGCAGACACCTCCTCAGATGATTAACAGGGAATCCAGACTCCCACAACACAATGTTTCGCCGGCCTGCTCAACCTGTAACCCGAATCGTTTGCACACAGACCAGAGCGACGCGCAGCCCACCCGCCGGGAGGGACAGTCACAAGACAGCTCAGGATTGTAATTAACAGCTCAGGGTGTTCCGCAGAGACGGCCATCTGTCAAACTCACACCAAGCCGGCCAAAAGGAACGCCTGAGAGAGATGGATGAACAGGGCAGAGAAGCAGAAATTATAAAAGAGCCCCCCCCCCGCCCTCACCCCGTGGTAAGTTCTAGAATAAAAAACTACAATCTGTGAAAATAAACTTAAACCACTGGGTGAACTTAACGCTGTTGAGACAATTGGAGACAGACAGGGAAGTTGAAAACAGACTAGTAGAAATCATCCTGGAAAATAAACAGAAAGAGGTGGGGGGGGTTAAAAGGTGAACAAAAACACAGCCCAAAAGGACCATGGGATATTATCTGAAACAGCCTGTAAGAGGGAAAACTCGACTGAGGAAATAATGGGTGAAAAGGCTTTGACTTTATGGATTCAAGAAGCCCAATGCACTTCTGCCAGAAGTAAGGACTCTAGAGACGCAGAAAAAAATTAAAAACAAACCAAGACAGATTATAGTGACTACTAACTTTCCCATCATGAACCAGGGTGTCAGGTTAAAAATACCTCTGAGACTGGAGAGATGGTTCAGGGATTAAGACTCTGCCTCACAAATCTCAGGTAAAAATGCCGGGCAGAAATGGCAGCAGCCGTTGTACTTCTGGTCCTGGAAGGCAGAGCCTGGGAAACCCCAGAACAAGCAAAAGGAAGGTGGAGCAATCCAGGATGATTCCCGAAGTCACCCTT